>BLKR01009949.1:0-76978 GCA_011170035.1 Teleogryllus occipitalis
GGCGCGTCAACTACTGAGGGCATTAGTCCCGTAAGTGTAGTACGTGTTTTTCATCGGAAGGTGGCGATGATCTTCCTCCACAGAATGACGAGATTCGGCGCCGATCTACCGTTGACTAGCGCGGTTTCCCCAACCAGATATCTCCCACCAGCGGGTCACTAACCCGGTCGGGACAAGCGCTAAGCTCCCGACCGGTCTACCAGCATGTGTGGTAGTGTAGTGCATGTGAGGGTAAGTATGTTTGTAAGGGGGAGGATAGGTTAAGGAAGAGGAAGGAAAGATCGTGCACGGTCTGTGGCCCGTTTATTAGGGTACTGCTCCGGCATTCACCTGGTGTTGATCGGAGAAACCACGGAAAACTACAGATCAGAGCAGCCGGCCGCTACAATTCTCCTCCAAACAACGGCTGAATTCGACCCTGCTATGTAGTGTTGTCGAATATGCTGCCATCGTCAGAACTCGAACCGTGATGAGCACTACAGGTGAAATCAACTAATTCTCTGAGTCATCTAAGCCGGCCTCGATACTAGAAATATCTTTCTTTCGTGTATGTCATACCACTGCTGTAGTGAAGCGTCTACTCAAGTTAAATCTCCTTACCGAACCTTTCTCGCATCGAACCGAGTGAGTGAACTTGGCGTGAAGGCGGCAAAGCCCCGAACCACCAACGCAACGGGAATCGCCGTTCCCGACCCCCGAACCGGTCCTTCTCCCCCTCCCTCCCCTCCTTTCCTCCCCTCCCCCTCCTGGCGGTCGGGGAGAGTCATGGGCGTCGCGGAAGCCGATATCATCGCGCTGACGCTCCGGTTTAAAACGCCCCGGCGCCCCGGAATATTGTTTTACTTTACTAAATAGGCGAATAAACGTTTACGAGGTTCGTGATACATCTTGATTGGTTATCGTGATGAGATCTCAGGCAAAACTAAGGAGACGTTTGGTGGCGGAGTAGATTAGACACCAGTGCATTTTGTTTATTAGCTGTCGTGTTGTGATCTTCGTGTTGAGTGGGTAATGATCGTTAGAGCCTCGTCATTTATTAGGCAAATTATACCCCAAGAAATGAATATAACCTGTAATTGATTGAGAATAATTTTTTTATTCATGAACAAATTGCAAAAATATGTTAAGTTTGTAAATGAATCCGATGTGTTAAACTCCATATATTCTAATTAGGTAATTAATAAGAGTAAATGCGGAATTGTACTGAAATTACAGCTAAATATTGAGATGAATTTATATCTGGCATTATTACGAATATAATAAAATATGGGGAAGCTTCTTTTTGAAATAGTCGAGAAGAAATTGTGAATACAGTTTTTCAGCACATTCATTTCATTCATCCATCCTAACAAGTATTTTAACATATTAAAACAAACATAATCAAAAATGGTATATAATCATAATTTTCTTTAACGCACTAATTTATTATTCGCACATCAGATGGCCTTTTTTATTAAGTCTTTTGACATTTTACAAATTCAATGAACATTTTTCGTAAATAATTATTTACTAATTTTTACTCGATTTTCATTGAAATGTAAGGGTAAAAATTCTATATTTCTATTGATGTAATAGTAAATGCAATAAATGTGAGGAATAAAAATTAAGAAATGAAACCATGTCATACTAGTACAATTAATATACAATTTAGCAATAACGTTACTTAACACAGGATCAACACACAGAATGTGTATTGTGTAATGTACTATTAAATTGCATAACACAATATTCTACTTTCAGCAATTTTCCATCTTTTAAGAGACAATTACCATTAGAATTTTTTTCATTTCAATCGTGAAAAACGTCACCAATGACCTCCATTCATACTTAAGTTTCCGACTCGCTCACAGTCTTTTTAATCCATGATGGCAATTGCATTTCAGAGAACTTCATGGTAGCTGATCCCGGAACGGTGTGGAGGTATGTGACACTTTCCACATGTCTCATGTCTCCAGACTGGTTTCGTAATGGATTCGCAGAACACTGTGCGCCAACCGCTATGCCTGGATTTCGTCTCCATTCCGGAACGTACTGCAATGCTTGTCAGAGTCGCTGCAGTGACTTCTTATGTTGCAGTACCTAAACCCTCGAAAGACGTACCGTTCACTGCTTTAATTATCTCTTAACTGAATACCTGTTCCCCATACGTTAAAAGGCAACTCTACAAATCTTCGATAAACCTTCAAGGAAATCTGGCCAAGAAGAAAAAACGGCAATGCTTAGAGAATAATGCATTAACAAAATAAGAGTTTTCGTCTTCTAGTCATTATGTTAACAATTAAACTCTTGACAAACTTAATTATCCCTTCAAAATTGCCAAATTTTGATGACCAAATTCTAGGCACGAATTTTAGTTCCTCGTGCCATATTGTGTCATGTCAGTACGCCAATGAAAAGTTGCACTACACGAAGTTAATATTTAACGCCGAATGGCAAGAAAACAACGAGTTCGAAGTCTAAAAACGTCAATTTATAAATATTAAGCTAATTGACGGTATTCGAAAGCATAAAATGGCTTTGTTTAGATTGACCAATTTCGGAATTTAGAGTAATAGAGAGCAGCTAATAGCTAAGCTATTAACAACAGCCATCAGCAGCAGTTTTTATGAAAGAGAAACTATTATCCCCGCATGTTTTCTAGAGGTCCGGAATCCCTAACCCCACTCCTTTACAAACATTCGTTTAACTAGGAATAAAAGTTAGCAATGAGCGTTTGTGTCAAAATCTGATAACCCTACATTTTCGCTCTAATTCAATAGAAACTACTTTGCATTGAAAATCGAGCTGCAGATTCAATATAACAGTCCAGTCGCCGAACGAACTATACCTTCACTCGTCTCATTTTTAACGAAATGAGGGCACTAGGAAACATGCGCAAATATTTTTTATATACTACTTTACTAGAAGATATAATTAGAAGGGATTTGAGCAATGAGTAATCGAACAGCTGAGGGTTGCGTAAAGCTAGGGACAATATAGCAATGCTTACAGACATGAAGTATGGCCACTACTGGTGTCTTCAGGCAATTTTGTATATCTTCATCTTTTTTTTTTCTATGAAGTTTTTTGATGTGATGTTTTTGTTGTAAGAGAATATTAATGTAAGTTATATGCCGAATTCAGTTTGAAAGCATTCACCTCGAAAATAAAAGCTAGAGAACTAAGTTAATATGAACTCAGATTGAACGTGAAAAGAAATAATTTATTTTCAACAATCTCACATTGACAATTCCCTTCCATGTATTCCGTTAATGTGTTTAATAAATTCATTTCATTAAAGCATATCACAGTGTGGGCCTCATCACAGCCCACATAAATTCAAATTTCTTAATCCTCCAAATCGTATTAACCGGAGAAATAGAAAAGGTTTACAGCGATATCAAATAAAGAAATGCGGGAAGGAAACATACATGAGAATTAGAATATTTACTTCTGAAAATATTATGTTAGTGCATTTATTAGTTAGTGCATGTTAGTTATTATGTTAGTTTGTAAATAATATATGTAGTGGGCAAATACACAAATCTGAAATGGTGTCAAATAAATACACCTTGTTTTTTTATCGATAGTATATTCTTTCAAAAATGTGAATTGAAATAAATAAAATGTGTTTGAAATATGAAACTTACAGAAATATTAGTTGTATAAATGAAGATTAAGTATTGCACTATTATGCAACGATGGTTTAATAAAAGAACGGAGAACCAATGGATACATTGTTTTGTAACACCCGAAAATCGTCCTCTCGGTTGAACAGAATTTTATTTCGAACAAATTATTTCATTATTCACTTTTTGAGACAACAAAGGTACTAAGAAATATCATTCCACTACAAGTAGATCGCATATCGACTACACTTCTTTGAACTAAATGGTCAATAATCAATTATTTATAAACAATGCATATTTTCACGTACGAATACTTGCAATCGATGGTTTTTGTATGCGACTTTATACACATAAATGAATGTTGCCACGTAACATAACTTCACCTGCTGTGCATTGCGTCAACTTTTAATTATATACTGTTACCACCAAAATGAGATGGAAGAGTATAGTTACGTAAGAATCGCAACATTTGAGAGGAATAGAGGGACACTGCATACAGATTCAGTCGCGTCCCTGAAGTAGGGTTGCTAACCGTCTTCTATTTGGGAGGACAGTCCTGCATTAGGGATGACACTCTTTCCTTTGTGAGGTCAGTCCTCCACTTGGGAGGATAGTCCTTCATTTGGGAGGACAGTCCTCATTTGGGAGGACAGTGCTTTGGGAGGACAGTCCTTCGTTTGGGAGGACAGTCCTTCGTTTGGGAGGACAGTCCTCCATTGACGTCAATGGTCAGTCTTTGTATTTTGTCAGTCTTTGTCTAGTCATCCTTTGTATTTTAAATGTCGTCCATTTAGTAAATTTTTAACATTTGTTGTCATTTATTTTAATACGTGACTAACATCTATTACTTTGTGTCGTTTATTGTTTAATTTAGAATACAAAACAAGAATATCCTTTTTCTGAACGCTGATGCACGCATGCATGATAGTGTGTCTGTCTAACGAAAAAAAAAAAAGAAAAATGACGCTCAGACCATTTTCATCTGCATTTCGTGAACGAATATTTTCACTTGAATCGCAAATGGAGAGAAGAAAGAAATAGAGCTGATGTTAGTCTAAATTAAATATTTATAAAAAGGGATGTGTTGATGTTCTTTTTTGGCTTATCGAGTGTCCTCCGTTTTACATGAACATTGACAGCAACCCTTGCCTGAAGCGAATAAAAAGCCCAGGCCAAGGCACTTGATGGTGGCGGCGACAGCGCGGAGGCTGCCCAGTGGAAATTGCATAGTGGCTGCCATAGCGGGTGGCTGCCATCGGCGGGGCGGGGCGGGGCGGAGCGGGACGGAGCGGGGCTGGGCGGTGGGGCGGGCGGAGCGGGCCGGAGCGGGGCGGGGCGGGCGGGGAGGGAGGGGCGGGGCGGGGCGGGGCGGGCGGGGGAGGGGCGGGGCGGGGTGGGGCGGTGCGGGACGGGACGGGACGGGACGGGACGGGACGGGACGGGACGGGACGGGACGGGACGGGGCGGGACGGGGCGGGGCGGGGCGGGGCGGGACGGGGCGGGGCGGGGCGGGGCGGGGCGGGGCGGGGCGGGGCGGGGCGGGGCGGGGCGGGGCGGGTGGTGCGGAGCGGAGCGGAGGAGAGCGGGCTGGGAGTGGGATGGGATACCCATGCGCTCGACCCCGGTCGGCCGGCCGCCGGCGCGCGCAAATTGAAGGGAGCGGCCCCCGAGGGCCAGGTCTGGCAGCGCATGCGCGCGCCCCGGCGGCATCCGGCGCCCGGACGTGGCCCCGCGTGCAGCCGCCAGGCGGGTGCGCATGCGCAAGCGGATGGCCTCTCAGCTGGCAGTGAAGCTTGCGCCTACTCTCCCCTCGCTCCTTCTTGCACGAACCAAAGGAAAACTGCTGCCAGGCTTGGACTCGCAGGAGTAATAGGCCGATCCGGGTCCTCTCAGCTTGTTGTTACGCCCGCGCCAAATAAATAGATAGTTTTTTAAAAAAATCGGATAAATTAGCATGTACTCGGCTTCCGACGGCAGGTTTTTCCTCAGCCGTACCATATGGTCTCTCTTCCGCGGCTCTGATGCGATGATGAGAGACCATTTGGGGTAAATGCGAAAGGTTAGAACGCGGTAGAATGTTGGTATTGTAATGGCTTAAATGCCTTCAGCCTAGCCACATAGCATCAAGTTTTCTAATTTGTCTGTAATAATTACCTATTAAATAAATAAGTAAATTGTTGTTACTGTCTTAGGTGGCTCAGGGCATCAGTGTAGTGCCTCTGACCCGAAGGTCGCAGGGCTTCAGTCCCAACAGTTGCCGGATTGTCCACATAGCTACATAGCCGGGTCGTCAGTCAACCGCTGTCTGGAGAAGAATTCTAGCGGCCGGCCGCGCTCATCGGTTGTTTTCCGTGGTTCATCCGATCAACCCAGACAGCATACCAGGCGAATGCCGGAGCAGTATCCTAACAAACAGGTCACGTACCATCTTTCCTCCCTCGTCCTTGTCCTATCCTCACCCCTTACATGCACTACACTACCACATATTCCGGCAGACCAGTTGGGAGCTTGTCCCGGCTGCGGCTGTGCCCCACCGCTAAGAGACACCGGGTTGGGGAAACCCCCTTGCAAGCTGACGAGTACGTCGGCGCAGGATCTTATTATCCATCGGGAAATGAACACCCTTGTGATAAAAATGCAGTACACTTATGAGAATAACGGCTCTAGCTTTTGACGTGCCCGAAATCACTAGTCAATCAATCAATGAGAGCTTGTTCCGGGAGCCTCCCTTTTGTCCGGCGAAACCTGACGAGGGAAACTCCACAAGCAATCGTCTTGGTCGGCGCCGGATCTCCCAGCGGAGGCGGAGCACCGCTAAGATTTAGCTTCCAATGCACTTATGAAACTGTTGACAATTGTTGTAGCAATTGGTTGATTGATTAATCAATCAAACAACTCACGTCTGATCTCAGGTTGGTCTCCATTCCTTGTTGGTGTGGTTATAGGACTTCCGGAAATTTACAATTCTTTTTGAATGGATGGATCCTGCAGATCCACTAGAAATATCTTATGCCATCGTCACGCTACACTGAGGCACGTCCGAATTTATCTGTGGGCTCCGTGATCTGAGGCTCGGGTGGACGAATATTTGAAAAGAGCAAAGGTCGCAAATATTTCGGATTTAAGTAAACTTGGTAAACACTGTAACTAAATGATAATTACCCTGTTCCTTACACGAGGCGATCCGTGATGTAGTAGTTAGACAGCTCACCTTTCACCTCAGGACACCAGGATTCAAATACGGGTCGATCCTTGTGGATTTAGTGACGGAGAAAGCATATTTGCGGCACAACTTCTTGGGGTTGTTTTCTTTCTCCTGCTCCCTTTTCATATCTGTTCCTATCATCGTGTATGTTATATCTTCCTAATCACTCTTACATCAAACCATACTTACAAATACGCCTCAGATATGCTCATAATGCTTAGACACTAACATTCTAATAAATAACATTGTTATTGTCCATTGCTACTAGCTGTTCCATATATTTATTTTCCATCCAATTTTGCGTTAATATTTAAAGCAATGATCGATGATTAGGATATATAGTTGCATGAATCCATTTAAAGTAGTGACACCTTGATAATATCTGTCGATACACTTTTACCTCGCGTCATATACTCGTGGATCCAGAAAGGCCTCACAAGCGATCGAAGTTGTTAGTCCATGCCGTCTTAAGATTCTATGATTCATTACTAACATTACAAAAGAGGAGAGCACAGGAATCATGCAACTCTAAATACCGGCTCGCCTGAGACAGCGAGAACTTCCTAAGTGTATTGCAATGGAGAGAGAAATCATGAGAGAGAGGGAACTTCAAAGGTACGAAAGACGTTGAGTGAGCGGAAGAAGTTTGTGTGTAAGAGCCGTTTGATATACCAAATGACATAACACATTTCTCAACAGCTACTAGATAGAAAGAGCAACATCGGGAATAACTTAATGACATACCTTTCCTTTACACCACTCCTGCAAAGAAACACCACGACGATCTGCTTTCCACTCAACATAGCTTGCCATTGAGCTATTTTATCCGAAACTATGTACGACATACGCCACAGACAGGATGTTCTTTTTTATTGTTTTTTTATTGGAGCGACCTCTTCCACAGCTTTCAGCAATAGTCGGAGGCATTGAATACCACAAAAAATGGCAGAAATGCCAACTGGGTGATGGCAGTAAGGAACCGATAATAAGTACCTACCGCTCGACTTCCTTAATTGTGCGCATTCCGTTTCGTTCCTTAAATGTTCTCCATTCCACTTTCATTCTCTACTTCTATTCTTGCACCCATCGTGCCCAAGACATTACTACATGAGTACAACGGCTATTAAATACACGAGTCATTTGTCACTCCGTGCCCCTTTCCTAAACCTAACGAGATCTAAGCTACTGAGAACTTCAACGTGGCACGCCTCGCATAACCTTCCCAGTTTCCGAGAAACGCACATCCTGAAAAGACTTCTTCTCTGGTTGAAGGGGTGAAGGGGACGCCTGCCAGGTGAGGGCAGTTGCTGCGCTGAGGGGAGCGCGAGCGTAGAGCCCCGCCCCTCCCATTCCCCCGCACGCGCGCCGGGACCTTCGGCCGGGCGCCCGGCGACTGCGGTTTTGTCTGCGCCGCTTCCTGTAGCCTCGGCCGCTGGACGCGCGCTACGCCCCGACGCCACCGCCACCGCCGCAGCCGCCCGAACCGCTGCCACCTCCACCGCCACCGTCACCGCTGGCCCCTTCCCGCCACCGCCTCCCAAACCCCGCCAACGCCAGTGCCGTCGCCGTAGCCACGGTCACCGCCACAGCCATTCTCAACATCTGCGCCACCAGCGCCAATGCCATCGCTATCGCTACCGCTATCGTTATCGCTATCGTTGTCGCTACCGCTACCGTTATCGCTATCGCTACCGTTATCGCTATCGCTATCGCTACCGCTACCGCTACCGCTACCGCTATCGTTATCGCTATCGCTGTCGCTATCGCTACCGCCACCGCCTCCGTTCCCACCAACGCTGCCGCCAACGCTGCCAGCCACCTCAACACCATTGCTTCCATTCACCTTACCGTCGCCTCTGACGCCGCCACCATTGTTATTGCCTCTAAGGTACTGTCATCTTTGTCAGTACCGCCTTTGACCTCTCAGTTACCACGATGGTGTCATCAGCCTCTGTCCACGTTATCCCAGCCACCACATTTCACTACTGCAGCACCTCTGACCTAGGTTCGAATCCTGACGGCGCGGCAGGATTTTCGACACTAGCTTTTCAGCTATGTCGAATTCAGTCGCTGTCTGGAGGAGAATTCTAGCGGTCGGCTGCTCTGATCGGTAGTTTTCCGTGGTTTCTCCGATCAACACCTGGCGAATGCCGCACAGTACCAAACAAACGGGCCACGAACGCGCGCGGTCTTTCCTTGCTCTTCCTTGTCCTATCCTCTCCTCTTACACACACACACACACACACACACACACACACACACACACACACACACACACACACACACACACACTAACATGCACTACACTATCACATATTCCGGGAGACCGGTCGGGAGCTTAGAGCTTGTCCCGGCTGGGGCGGTGCCCCGATGGGGAGAGTCCTTCTTAAGGGGAAAACCCCACTAGCCGACGGTAGGTCGGCGCCGGATCTCGCCATCCAGCGGGGGAAGATCACCGTCATCTTCCGCACTAAACTAACGGAACTAATGACCAAAGCCGTTGACGCACCCGTGTAAACACGAAAATATCAATCAGTCAATCAACCTTTCAGTACTTTCACCGCCTGTGCCATTGTGATTACGGTCACTGACAATCCGCAAATCACGGTTGCCACTGCCACTTACTTTTTCGTGTGTTGCCTCCGCCGCCTCCGATTTCACATTCACCGCCAACGTAAAAACGCCTGGTTGCCATTTATTGTATTAACATTTGAGTGGTAAATACGAGTGCACTGAACAAAATCACGTCATAATAATTTTCTAATAAGAGAATATAATTTTGAATACACATCCAAACCACCGTGTCATGCCAATACCCGAGCGTGACACATCATCAATGTCGTTAGATCCAACGCAAAACGAATTACCAACGGAAACCCCATAAATTCTAATCACCCCGGCGGGCATTCAGCGGACATCAAAGAATGTCCTCCGCCACGAGCATCTCAAGATCCGTATCTCGGCCGCGGGCAGGAGCCCGCTGCGAGGGCGAACGCACTGTCCACCCGTGGCGCGGGCGGCGGCGTGAGCGATGGAGGAAGCGCGGGGCGGGGGCGGGGCGGGGGCGGAGGCGGGGGCGGGGGCGGGGCGGGGCGGAGGCGGAGGCGGGGGCGGGGGCGGGGCGGCGGCGTGAGCGATGGAGGAAGCGCGGGCGGGGGCGGGGGCGGGGTGGGGGCGGGGGCGGAGGCGGGGGCGGCGCGCTCGTGCCGTATGGACCGGAGTCGCGTCGATGGCCGCGCAGATAAGTTAATAACAGGCGCGCCGTCGCCCGCCCACGGCGCGCTGTCCGCCCCCGAGTCAGGGGGCGGGGTGGGGCGGGGCGGGGCGGGCCCGCGGGGACGGGGGTGGGGCGGGGAGGATGTGCCGGTCGGCGCGGCGCGGCGCTGCGTGGCGCGGCTGCCTCATGGCGTCTGCGATGCCCAGATCCGATTGCAGGGTTTATTTGGAACTCGCTTACCAGCGAAGCACCTGCGATCAAATTGATACACTTATTGCAAAGTATATGCATTCGGTTTTTATTCAAAATTCAGCTGATGACTTGAACAAATTATAGCTTTCCCGTGCTAACGATTATCAAAACACTCTGGAAACGTGTATAGTAAGAATATTTAACAGAAATGTCCAACACAATTGCACGTATTACAGGGGATTGCATATTTTGAGTTTACGTGAGTGGGTTTGAGATTACGAATAAATTCAAAGGAAGCTTAGAAGCTCATGTATTTATTGGAGATATCCAAAAAGCTACAAGAATTGTATTATTAACCCTATTCAATGCATAAAATGCGTACTAGAATGGATCTGAATTACTAATTTCGAATATTCGCATAAATTGACGGAAAACAAAACAGTCTCTGGGCATATCAGAGGGATCAATGTTCTCCTTAGTAATCAAGAAATGCTGGAGGAAAATACACAAAAACCATGAAACAGTTTGGATTTGGAGTGAAAACACAAATTTTCGATTACGTTAAACCGCAATATCTCATACATGTTACGTCTATGTTTTATCATACTCAGTGCGTCACTGCATACGATACAGCAGACGTCATGCAACGAGGAAGAAAGAAACTTCTATATTCAAGTGTGCTGTTGCAGAACAGACACATTTTGCTGTTACAGGCGCCATGTTTTACACACCCTACGACTGCTTTCTTGGTGCTGCATGGCACTAGAATTATGATAATAGTTAATGAACTATATAATACATTCTTAACTTAACGACACTCGTAACAAAGTAGAAGAACAGAAAATCGAAGGTTATTCTGTTGACCTTTAAATGTGAAATTTGTAACTTTTTAATGTGAAACGTGATTTTTGTGAAAATAAAATTCACGTGAAGTTCTGAATAAAGAGACACATCAACAATATTACTTCCTTACTTCGTCACCTGTTCATCAACTACGAAGTGATACAGTGATACAGTAAACAGATAATTTTCACGGATACATACATCAGTAATAATTACTGCCAATGACAATGATACAAGGAGGGACTTGAAAGATGCAAATCCGGATGCTATGTAGGTCGCCTCCCCATCTTGTTGGGAGGCATCCCGGAAATCATTGAACTTCAGACTTGTGCCGCCGTAGTGTTGATGAAACTCTCGCTACATTGATGTGTAGTATACTGGTGTATGATTGTGCGAATCTTTTCTGCAGTAATAGTATCCTTGTTGTTCACGTTATATATTTCTGCCAAATCGCATTTCACAGTCTTAATTTTCAAAACATTCTGAAGTAAAATAAAATTTATTACATGTAAAGACACCTTCAAGTTGATTTTTAATGCATTTTTTGAAATACATATTTATTTTTTCTTGGTCTCCATATTTTCGTGTTATAAGTTTTTCAGTCCATAAAATAGATTTTAGAGATTAAACATTAAATCTCTATAAATGTGTATAAACCCAACTTTTAAAATGAAAATCACATTTTTGGTTCATTAATTTAGTAAAGGCATAAAAGTACACATGAATAACAACGCTATCATTCAAAGGTATAGCAGAACTCCAATAATCCGAACTCCTATTATTCAAATCAATTTGAGGAAAACAGTATATTATGCAGCTATTTTATGTTAAGCTTTATTGAATGAGTACATGTTTTAAAAACAAGCGTCGTTAGGAGCGAGTTTTCAAATTTGTACAAATGCAATAAAACAGCATTATAAACGAGTTGCATATCACCACAAACAACATTATAAATGAGCTATTTTTTGTATAACAACATTATACATTTGTAACATTAATATTTGGAATCCACTTCATTGTGACGTCACGGGTATTTGACATCTGTGCGAAAAAACGGTGATGGACTGTTCGGTTTAGCGCTACCACCCCACGATTCTCTCTCTGCGATTGGCTGAATTGTGATAACACAATTGTTCGTGACAAAACCGCCAAATACTTCATAATCTGTTACATAAGATGTCATTATGTGAACGATTTCTTGTAATGAAAAAGCCGTTTTTAATACTGGATTGATTGATTTTTCGTGTTTCCGGGCGCGTCAACTACTTCGGTCATTAGTCCCGTTAGTGTAGTGCATGTTTTTTCTCAAGAGATGGCGGTGATCTTCCCCCGGTGGATGGCGAGATCCGGCGTCGACCTACCGTCGGCTAGTGGGGCTTCCCCCTAACCAGGACTCTCCCACCAGCGGGGCACCGCCCCAGCCGGGACAAGCTCTAAGCTCCCGACCGGTCTCCCGAAATATGTGGTAGTGTAGTGCATGTTAGTGTAAGTGTGTGTGTGTGTGTGTGTAAGGGAGAGAGGATAGGACAAGGAAGAGGAAGGACAGATCGCGCGCGGTCCGTGGCCCGTTTGGTCGGGTACTGCTCCGGCATTCGCCTGGGGTTGATCGGAGAAACCACGGAAAACTACCGATCAGAGCAGCCGGCCGCTAGAATTCTCCTCCAGACAGCAGCTGAATTCGACCTATCTGAAAAGCTAGTGTCGAAAATCCTGCCGCCGTCAGGACTCGAACCTAGGACCTCCCGGTTAGAGTTATAATACTAGAAAAAATGTATATTTATATTTATCATCTTCTTCTTCTTCATCATCATCATCATCATCATCATCATCTCTGTCTCTTCAGAGATAACGAGAGTCTCCTGTTCCGTCTTCAGCACGCCATCTTAATCTTGGGCGGCTGACATCCCATTTACCATGACGTCTGTTGTGATATATTTCTTTTGGAATACGGTTCCTACTCATGTAGTTGTGGGGACCATCGACTCCTGTATTCTTGTGCTTTATTTATCAATGCGAGGACTTCTAATTCTTCTCTGATTATCTCATATTTTATTTTGTCTAATATAGTGCAGCCTTTGACTTGTCTCAAGAACATCACCCCAGACGTCTGAATTATGGTAAAATATTTTTCATAGTCAACGTCTCGCATTCATAAAGAAGTATGGGGATAGCCATTGTTTTATAAAATTTAAGTTGTGCTTCCTTTCTTGTTTTCTTTCTCGGGTATTTTATTATTGTACCACAAATGTTCTAGAATCTTTGTGTTTTTATTGAGATATCTTTATTGAATTTAAGAGTAATATCACAGCCTAAATCTAAAATCTAAAAGCAGCAAAATCTAAAATGGATAACTTGTTCTACATTTGTATTATTTATTATTATTATTTTACTTTGTGTAGGATGTTTGCTTCGAAACACCATTACTTTGGTTTTCTGAGTCGAGATTCTCAATTTATTATTAGAGTGGTTTCGGAGTTAATCTCGATGTCACCTGTAATACACTGTTTCCATTATCTCAGATCGTCTTCTGTATAAATATTAAATAAACTTGGTGATAGGCTACAACGTTGTCTAACACATGGATTAATTTTAAATTCCTCGGATAGTTTTCCATTTAAATCCAAAACATTTATAGTTCTTTGGTATAAGTATTTGATTACTTCAATTAAATGGAGTGGAATGTCTCTTTTATTCGTTATCTTCCATATCGAATGGCGATGCTCCTGGTCGAATGCTTTCTTATAATTTATCAAAGCGACATGTGTTTCCTCATTAAATTCTACCCTCTGCTGCATAAGCAAGTTAATGTAGAATATATCATCGATATACGATATTCATTCTCTAAAAATACATTCACATGACTAAAATTACTTTATTAAAACTACGAACAGGTTTTTGTTGGACAGTTATTAAAAAACACTGAACGTTTATTGATAATTTTAAAATCAATCCACATCCAATGTATTAAAAGACATAATCTTCCTTCTGTTTATCAGTGTCAATCATTGCGACGTTCATCACTAACACTTTATGTATCGCAAGTACAGGAGTGTACAAAGTGTAAAGAATATTGTTTTGTAATCCTTGACTTAATATTACAGTAATATGTGCATACAATTCAGTTTTTTAGGAAATGACATTTGATGATTTATTTGATTATCTGGATACCTGATGAGGATTGGGTCTGATCCTAATTAATCCTGATAATCGAAGATCTACCTTCACACGCTCTTTGAATTTCCCAATCCTACAAGAAAACTGAAAGTGATAGGAACTTGTTTGATGCTATATTTCTGCTGCACCAATTGTACTAGAGAGTTTGCAAAATTGAGATTGCTTAATACAAGCAAGAAGTATTAATTTAATCATTACTCAGAGACGCAGCGTACACGTTTGATAATCGGTCTGAATTAGTTTTGATGTCGAAACCAATGCGTAGCATGTGAAGTCGTAGGCTTCCGCGGCCGGAGTCATGTGAATGATCTTGGCTGTCCACCCGGACAGCCAAGTCGCGTCGCCGCGTCGAAGGCTGTGTTGCCAACGTTTCGACCATCTTTTCGTGGTCTTCCTCAGGTTCCTTGTGACAGGCCAGCCCTGAAGAAGATCACGAAAAGATGGTCGAAACGTTGGGAACACAGCCTTCGACGCGGCGTCACCCGGACAGCCAAGGTCATTCAATGCATAGCATCGTTGACTTCATCTAGCGACCGTGAGAGACGTAGGCTACGTCATCCACTGCTAGGGATCGGGGTGAATCCCCAACGCAAGCATGAGGAATTTTTGGTGGACGGAGCGAATTTCTCAGGATTCTACGTTTGTCTCTGACTCATTCCACCATTGCTAATCATCATTATTATCGATATCATCTATTCAACAGATCATACCTTATGGCTCTCAATAAATGCAGTAGTTAAAAGGGCTTTTAACTTTAATCTAGTGTCTGTGGCGTGGAAGGCATAAGAAAACCAAATTACCTCTCTTATAGTAACACTTATATCACTATATTGAATAATAATCACACAGTGAATAATCGAGTTATGAATTCCTGCGTCAGTCCGTATATCTGTCTGTCTGTCTGTCTGTCTTCCTGTCGGCAATCGCCATTAAACCTTCCTCCACTTGTTCCTCTCGACTAGACAAATCGATTAGCACAATTTTTGGTTGCTGCCCTCTAGAATGTTCTGAAACATTTTTTAAAAACTTTTTTAAAACCACGCGTTTTTAATGTTTTCAATGCATTATACGAGTACTTTGGTGAAACATTGAATTAATGTGCTCTGTTTTATGAATAATTACGATTTGATTAAGCAGACTGACTATATTTGAACCTACTTTTGCAATGAAACAAATATTTAAACAAAAATGTAACTGATAGTTTTCCAGTAACTTTCAATGCTTGAAATGGACGAGCCGGGTAATAAGTTTGAAATTATTTTTTATGAACTTGAAACACATAAATACAATTTTTAACATGAAAATACCCGCTAGCAGTATAATTGTATAATAATATCGAGTATAATTTCTTTCGTGTATATAGTCTCCAGTACAGCCACGGGTAAGATAATGTAATAATAATAATAATAATAATAATAATAATAATAATAATAATAATAATAATAATAATAATAATAATAATAATAATAATAATAATAATAATAATAAATAATAATAATAATAATAATAAGAAGAAGAAGAAGAAGAAGAAGAAGAAGAAGAAGAAGAAAAACGAGGAAAATAACAAGAAAAATAATGGAACTGTGGAAGTGCTGGCGATAGTTCTGAGCGAGTGCGACGGGTTGCATATACGCGCCTGAGAAAACTCTCATCGCGCATGACAAACTAGTCCAACCAAGGATGCTATAATGTGTATTGAATGCTAGAATTCCAAGCATATCACAAGTTATTTAATTATACTACAATTTTTGCACTCAAAAGCTTGAAATATTATGAATTGATTGAATTAATTACATACTATTCCAATCCTAAGACCGAACGATTCGTAATAAAAATAATGAATTCGTACTTTAAAAACAATTTTAAAGAAAGAATAAAAATACATCATAGTGTATCACTATGATAGGAAGGGAACTAAACAATATATTTCTGAAAATATCATAATTTCAGGTGTTAAGAGGAATTAATTCGGTTTCTTGAAACTGAGAATCATTTAAACACACACAACTGCTAGTTTCCAACAAAGTCCATTTCTTTCCTCAGGCATAGTCAGTTGACGTGGTCCATTAGCAGCGCACGCCCTTCACTTGCATCATCAATCTCATCATGGCCGCGTGTGCATTATCTTCACATCAACGGAGGACGGAGCTTCGTGACTCTTAAGGCACATTAAGGCTCATTAAGGCGCGTCGCATGTCCACCTCATTTGAATAACTTTGGCATCTCCTGCACACATGGGCGGCGGGCGAGGGGCGTGTGGGCGGGGGCGGGAGGCGCGCACGCGCCGCCACCGCCGCAGCCGCCGCCGGGCGAGTGGCAGCCTCCGCGGAGCACAATAGCCTGCCGAGGGGGGAAAGAGGCGGCTGCCGCCGGCAGGAGAGGAGAGGAGAGGACGATGGTAGGAGAAGGAGTGGACGGGTAGAAACAGTCTTGCTTAAGATGCTAGGCAAATGAGTGGAAGGGATAGGCAAAGGAGTAGAGACAGTCTTGCTGAAGAGGCTAGGTGAAGGAATGGAGCCTTGCTTGAGATGGTAGGCAAAGGAGTGAATGCGTTAGGCAAAGGAGAAGAGACAGTCTTGCTGAAGATGCTAGGTGAAGGAATGGAGGATGTAGAAACAGTCTTGCTTAAGATGGTAGGCAAAGGAGTAGAGAAGGTATTGCTGAAGATGTTAAGTGAAGGACTGGGTGGTAGAGACAGTCTTGCTGAAGATGATAGGAGAAGGAATGGTTGGTAGAGACAGTCTTGCTGAAGGTGCTAGGTGAAGGAGTCGAGAGGTAGAAACAGTCTTGCTAAATATGGTAGCCAAAGGAGTGGAGGGGGTAAAAACAGTCTTGCTGAAGATAGTAGGCAAAGGAGTGGAGGGGATAGGTAAAGAAGTAGAGGTAGTCTTGCTGAAGATACTTGGTGAAGGATAGTTGGTATAGGTGGTAGAAACAGTCTTGCTGAAGATGCTAGGTGAAGGAGTGGAGGTAGTAAAAACAGATTCGCCGAAATTGCTAGGTGGTATGAGGGTGCCGAAGGTGCTAGGTGAAGGATTGGAGATGATAGAAGCACACTTGGTGAAGATGCTAGGAAATGATTGGAGGTGATAGAAACAATCTTGGTGAAGGTGATTGAAGAAGGAACAAGGATGATGCTAAGTGAAGAAGTAATGTCAGAAACAAACATCCCGAATCTTCTCTTTCAATCCCAAATTATTTATGACGAAGAAATAATAGTTATTGTATATAAGAGATAAAGAACATCTGAAGACGCGAACACACGTTTTCATTATATTTTGTATATGAGCGTACTTTTTCAAAATGTTGCGAGATGACCACGACGAGATCAAATGGAATTTAATTCGTTTTATTGCACAAGAATTAAATAGATCAATGTTTGATTTTTATTTTTATAATCATTTAAATCATTTTTGGTGTTTGAAAGACATAACTCATCACCAAATTTTGATTAATCTTTTTAAACACACTTGGACAATGTTTACTCATTTTGTTGTTTTTGTTGCCAATTATTCGTTTCATCATAATGAAATCGGAATATTTCCAATTCATCGCTTCTGTATAATTTGTGACGATACTTTGAAAAATTTGCCTCTGGTTCTAAATATTTTAGGCAATGATGTTAATACAGGCTATTTCTGACTGACGTTTAGAGGATTGAACAAGAAAAAGTGAGTCAATAGAATAAGGCAATTACATAGACTTATTGTTTTCATCTTATATCTTCTTTGTTCTAGAATTAACCAATGCATTCAACCACTAATACAATTTTCGTGTACAATTTCTTTGCTCTAAAGTCAATAAGACAAAGTTAAATCAACGTGTCCACAAGATCTACACCTCCTAGAAGCGTATTATAATTTTTATAATACCTGGTCCGGAGGAACCCATATGTATCATTTATGTCTGTTTCCGATGATAACACTTGTCCCTTGAGATGAATTGTATGGTCATTGGCGTACTATCGTGCAAGAGAATACCTCTAATCATGGTGTCTCTTACCCTTTTTTAAAAAAATGTCTACTTTATAAAGAATATTTAATACAACCTCATATAATGTCACGGAAATCCCTGTTAGCACATTCTTGCTTAAAACGAATTTTTCCGTAACACGAACGAACTTCGCGTTTGTCAAGAAAACAGAAATTACATATATTTCTCATATATTTCTCTCTCTCTCTCTCTCTCTCTCTCTCTCTCTCACCCTCCCTCTCCTTCTTTCCCTCTCTCTCTTATATCTCTCAATCTCTCTCTCCCTCTCGACTCTCTCTCTCTCTCCCTCTCTCTTCACACACTTTCTCGGTCATCATAATAGGATAACACTTATTTTTATTACACTTATTTCAATCCCTTGGAATTCGTGTTTCGAGGGTTTCCGTGAAGGGTTTGCATTCTCAATATTTGTAGTTCTCTTGCCAGAGGGAAAGGAGATAACCAGTTGTTGCAATACTTTTTAAAATTCATATTATTGGGCAAAATTTTCAAGAAAATGTGATAAATCAAAACCTCTTTCATTGTGCCCTTTCACTCATAAATTTTTAAAAATAATAAACAATTTATAAAACACCAAGTTCTATAAATACTTTGAAACGTCATTTGTGGATGCAATTTTTTTAAAATAGCGAACAAGGGCAATGCTACCCTTAATAAGTATTAGCATTTACTCATTAAAATTTGGTTTTTCTTTCGGTGGAAAAAGAGTTGAGTTATTTTTCAATAAACTTAGAAGAGGTCTAATTTGAAACAACTTATTATGCTGAAAGTTAAGGCCTTTGTTGATTATCCCTGAAATGAGAGAATTTGCTAATTTTTTAAAATCTATTGTCACTCATAACATCAGCATTAAGGTCAATCATGTATTGATTAAATTCATCTCTTCCAATTCATTCTGTCTCTAAGGAAAGCAAAATACACTCTGCCCAATTTACAGTAGCCCAATCTCAATTACTCTGCCCAATTCTCATGGTAGGTAGATTTGCAGAGAATCGTTTAAACCAGCACGGACGATATGAGGCTCATGTATGGAAAGGATTACCGAATGAGGAGTAGAGATGCATCAGCGGTTTCATTTAGGACAATGACAGAACTAAAAGGCATGTAAGATACTCGTAGTGTAATGATAATGCAATAATGTTAAGATGGAAGTCAGTTTAATTGTAGCATTATTTTTCTGGAAAAGACTCATTGGGTTGTGGTTGGTGTAGAAGGGATTGTGCGGACCCCTTGTAAGGTTGGGAAGCAATGTTGTCAGAGACAGTCTGTCTTCCTCATGTGAACCTGTGGGACAGTAGCAACCCTAGAATGGGGAAAAGTCACCTTTAGTGACAGTATACGGACAGCCTAGCACAGATGTAGGATACTAGGATGCTCACGGCAGAAAAAGCGACGAAAATGGATGGTATGATCCAACTAAGCGGAGCGGATGGCAGAGAGCATATGTTTTTATGATTAAGAATTATAGTATAATTGCGAAAACTGTTTACCGCAGTTCAAGTGACTTGGTGTCTAAATAATCTCAAAATAGTAATGTCTTGAGTGCGCAAGCGACCATGGAAATCGGACAGCCTTGGGGGGAGGGAGGACTTGGGCGACGACGTGCTGATGGCAACTGAGAATGGTACGAAGACGATTGATTGATTGATTGATTGATTGATTGATTGATTGATTGATTGATTAGTGTTTCTGGACGCGTCAACATCTAAGGTAATTAGCCCCGTTAGCGTAGTTCATGTTTTTCTCGGGAGGTGGTGGTGGTGGTGATCTCCCCCTTCTGGATGGTGACATCCGGTGCCGAACTAACGTCTAAAACTCTCCTAACCACCTACCGTATAAAACTCGGTAAAATTCTCGACGGGGAGGGGCGACGGGGAGGGCGACGGGGAGGGACGGGGAGGGCGACGGGGAAGGCGACGGGGAGGGCGACGGGGAGGGCGACGGGGAGGGCGACGGGGAGGGCGACGGGGAGGGCGACGGGGAGTGGCGACGGGGAGGGCGACGGGAGGGGCGCGGGGAGGGCGACGGGGAGGGCGACGGGGAGGGCGACGGGGAGGGCGACGGGGAGGGCGACGGGGAGGGCGACGGGGAGGGCGACGGGGAGGGCGACGGGGAGGGCGACGGGGTGGGGGACCGGGAGGGCGACGGGGAGGGCGACGGGGAGGGCGACGGGGAGGGCGACGGGGAGGGCGACGGGGAGGGCGACGGGGAGGGTGTAACGTCCAAGTTACTTTGCCTTATTAATTTGCCGTTACAAATTTATTCATCCATACAACATCATTGTTTTATGTTGTATCGTCGCTAATCCAAATATCTTTAGTGACGTCTTTCACTCTTCATGTAACACATGAGATAGTTCTTTTTTCTTTTTTTAAAGAAACAATTTATTTAACCTTCAAAGGATGCATACAAATCTTATTTCAATTTCTGTATCAACATTCTTTCCTTTTTGTGTCTCTCAATCTGCATCAACAGCCTTCAAATTAAAAGTCAACACTTCCTGTTACTATCGTAACATTTAACAATCAAAAGTTAGTTTACAATATTTGTTTATAAATTTAAGTTAACCTCGTGGCAAACCTGCCAGCGAAGTTGAAACGTTACAAGGGCGACGGGGAGGGCGACGGGGAGGGCGACGGGGAGGGCGACGGGGAGGGCGACGGGGAGGGCGACGGGGAGGGCGACGGGGAGGGCGACGGGGAGGGCGACGGAGGGCGACGGGGAGGGCGACGGAGGGCGTGACGGGGAGGGCGACGGGGAGGGCGACGGGGAGGGCGACGGGGTGGCGACGGGGAGGGCGACGGGGAGGGCGACGGGGAGGGCGACGGGGAGGGCGACGGGGAGGGCGACGGGGAGGGCGACGGGGAGGGCGACGGGGAGGGCGACGGCGAGGGCGACGGGGTGGGCGACGGGGAGGGCGACGGGGTGGGCGACCGGGAGGGCGACGGGGAGGGCGACCGGGAGGGCGACGGGGAGGGCGACGGGGAGGGCGACGGGGAGGGCGACGGGGGCGTGGACATGGGGGCGGGGAGACCGAGCGGGGTGACGGAGGCATAGTGGCCGCGGGCCGCCGCGGAGAAGGCGTTGACAGCACGGGGCCTGCGAGGGGCGCGAGGGGGCGGGGCGGCGCCGCGGGCGTGGGTCGTCGCCTCGGCGGCGCGTGGCGGAGGCGACGCCGCTTTCCGAGAACGTGGGTCGCTCGCGGACAAAAGAGCGGCGGCGCCCGCGGCGTGTGCGTCGCCGTCCCGCCACGTCCCCCGCTAATGCGGCAATCGCCGGCATGATAATTAGCGCCGCCTCGTCCGGGCCTCCGGCGCGTGCGCGGGACGTGCTCTGGTAGCAATGGAGATCCTCAGCTTGATTAGCTTTGGGATGCAGGCGTTCCTCATGCACGGAGAGTCAGGTGGGGAAGGCGAACAAAGAGGGACTGAAGAACAGACAGGGAGATGGTGTTAGTGAAATGGACTCGACCAAAGTAGTAGAAATGGCTAATCGGATATTGGTAGTGGTGAGTATTGTTGCAAATGTGAGGGTGGCGTTGGAGGTTTTAGGGTTGGTATTGATTAATTGATTGATTTTTTCGTGTTTCCGGGCGCATCACCTGTTTCGGTCATTAGTCCCGTTAGTGTAGTGCATTTTTTTCTTGGGAGATTGCGGTGATTCTCCCCTCGTTGGATGGCGAGATCCGGCTCCGACTTGCCGTCGGCTAGTGGGGTTCCCCCTAACCAGGACTCTCCCCCCAGCGGGGCACCGCCCCAGCCGGGACAAGCTCTAGGCTCCCGACCGGTCTCCCGGAATATGTGCTAGTGTAGTGCATGTTAGTGTGAGTGTGTAAGGGGAGAGGATAGGGCAAGGAAGGGGAATGACAGGTCGCGCGCGGTCCGTGGCCCGTTTGGTAGGGTACTGCTCCGGCATTCGCCTGGTGTTGATCGGAGAAACCACGGAAAACTGCCGATCAGAGCAGCCGGCCGCTAGAATTCTCCTCCCAGACAGCGCGTGAATTCGACCTAGCTGAAAAGCTAGTGTCGAAAATCCTGCCACCTGGGGAGTGTAACCTAGAACCTCCCGGTCAGAGGCGCTGCAGTGGCATCAGTTAATGCATTGAGCTACCGCTCCCGGTTTGGTGTTGGTGGTGAGGGTGATTACGATAGCGAGGAATTTAGTGTTCGAGGTGGTGATTTTGCGTAGTTGAAGGTGGTGTTTGGGATATTGTAGGCACTAAGGAAGAGTGTGATATGTTTTATAATGTTGATAACCGTGTTCAGTGTTGTTTTCGGAAGTAAATGAAACAACGGATCATCTGGTGTTAATCAATGTTTCGTGTTGGTCGAGCCAGCGTTGATTTAATAATCGTACAATTGTCGTTCGTTATTGGGGTTTCTCTGGGAATAAGTATTAAGCGGCTTTGTTTTCGCAAATGGCAGAGACGATTATCTTAGTTCTGTACCGTCTTGATTTGTAGGTTGTGGAGAAGAGTAGATATATTAATCATAGATATACCAGGGGGTTTCAGACACCACTCATGATAGTTTTTTATTGTTTTCGGTCTTATCAGGTAGCTCACATTATTAATACTGCTAATGATGGTATAAACGAAGTGGTTGGGGCAGAAACAAGAAGAGCCACATCGGTCACAGCTAAACTCTCGCTTTCTGTAAGTATTCATAATTCGAATTTGGTAAACGTATGTCTCACTTGGTTACTGGCGTAAGTCTTTCATAAATATGAACAAGATATATTATTTTGAAACAAGATAGACCACGCGTTCATCAACCTGACGACATTCACTTGTACGAACACCGGAAGGCTCGCTGTGGTTAGTCTTCTCACTGCCCCAAGCTCTTCGTTTAAAACCATGGTATTGTAGTGTGGAGTGAGTGTATCCGCGCGAGCAGCGGAGTCAAAGACGACGATTGCGGCGGCAACGGAGCGGAGGCAGGGCCGGCGGCGGGGAGGGGAGGAGGGAGGAGTGGCGGGGAGAGGAGGGAAGGGGAGGGGAGGGGAGGGGAGGCGGGGGACTGCGTGATGCGCGCGCGACGAATTCTAACAAAGCGTGGACCCTTCGGGCGCGTGCCCGCCCCCAGGACACGCCGCCGCCGCCGCCGCCGCCGCCGGTGGCTCGTGCCGAGCGCTGGGAGCCGTGGGCGGGGCGGAGGTGGAGAGGGGGGTGGGGGAGAGGGGAGGGCGGATGCGGGAGGCGCAGCTGACGGATGAGTTGCGGTGACGGATGCGGTTGGCGGGGGGGGGGGAGAGCTCACCTTCAAGGAGAAGCGATTCTTGATTCAGGGGCGAATAAAGCGTTGGTCGGGGGCGAAAGTCATCCCACAAAGCTTACTTTTTTATCAACCTATGCTAAATGGATTTGAATAAAGTGATAAACAAATCTATAAAATATTTATGTACTATTTTTTCTTGGTTTTATTATATACATTTACATTATATATTATTTATATTCTTTAGAGAGTTGTATAAGTTGTGTTGCCGCCACTGAACTCTATTTTAAAATCACCTACATTTATCAAGCAGCGGTGAACTACAACATCTGACCATTTATTGAACATTTTCAAGTGTACATAATACATTATCAAGTGTACATAGATGTACTACATTGCTTAAAAATGTTAAAAAACGAATATTTATTCTTGCAATTGTAATATTTTCAAACAGTAACATGAAAGCACCGAGTATAGAATTTAGGCGACTCGCTAAACAATACGTTTGTTCATATACGATTATATCGATATTTGATTTGAACGGAATAAGGGTTTGAATTTTTAAATTATAATTTCTCATTCTTGATATAATTTGATTTAATTTGCTTTGATTTATTTAATCAAAGAACAGAGAAAACTGTATGTGACGCATAGGGGAAAAGTATCATCTGTGCATGTTTTCTTGAGTTCCAGAATCTCTTCCCAACGTTTTAAATGTAAATAGTTTAAAGATGAATAAAAGTTTATAAAATAAAATAAAATAAAAATAAATAATAATAATAATAATAATAATAATAATAATGATAATAATAATAATATTAAAAATTGATCAATCGACCAATCTTCTGCCTATCGAGTGTTCACTAACTTTTTACATCGATAATCAGCAACAAGATATATTAACATTGCGAGAACTATTCCGTCTTAGAAGAGGAGCAACAGGATTGCATCAAACGATCGATGGGTTGTAAGCATCAGCTGTCAATTGACACACTTACCTTGAAACAAGTTCACAAAAGGCATATGTTCTATATAGATGACCAGAAGGGATTTGATTCTGCCCCGCAGAGCTCGTTGCAAAAAGATTCTTGAGATCTACGGCGTATTTCCGAAAATCAAACAGACACTTAGTGCAATGATGGCGAAATAGATAACAAAGATATGGATGAGTTCGGAAAATATAGGAGTGGTCCATATTAAAACTGGAATGTTCCAAGAAGATTCACCATTATTGTGTTGTCTAGCAATGAATCCTAAGTCCAAACTTCTTAATAACAGAAAAATTGGGTACAAATGAGTCAAAAGAAACAACTTATGTCTGTTTCATTTGTTGTATGTTGATGACCACAAACACTATACAGAGAACAGAGACAAATTACGCAGTTTAATTGAGATAGTGAAAGGGTTCAGTAAAGATATAAAGATGCTTTTTGGGCTTGACAAATGTGCCATAATGTACATTAAAAGGGCAAGATCGAAAGCTACAATGAACCAATTAGAAAGATTAAGGAACTTACACCTGATGAGGTTTACAATTATTCAGGAATGACCCAAAGCTACCGAATAGATCATTCCAGCATAAAGAAAGCTATGACCAACAAGTATAGATGAAGAGTTACAAAAGTTTTGAACATTAAATTAAACGAAAAAACAACAAATCATAGCAATTAATTTATAGGCAATTACTAAACCTTCCCAAACTTTCGGAATTCTGAAGTGGTCGTCTGCAGACCTCGCTAAATTAAATAGATTGACCAGAAGGCTGCTTACTAAATTCAGGAGTCTTCATACAAACTCATCTATTAAAAGACTATACTTACCCCAAAGAAGAGGGAGGGGACTTCTAAACATTGAAAATCTCTGCAGAAACCTAGAGAGAAAAATTGTAGCAAAAGCTACTCTCGCGGAAGATGCCTTAATGAAAATGGCTGTACAAGCAGATAATGGTTAAACTCCACTAAACTTGAGTGCCTTCAACACAGGAACAACGGCAAATGCAACAGGAACAACACCAAAAGAGACAATTCAAGGATATCTAGAAGATTGGCAACAAAAGGCAATTCGCGGCAAATTTCGTAAAGCTAGCCATGAATCCCATGTTGAAACACCATACTCACTGCAAAGGCTATCAGACGGAGATTTACACCCAGAAACCGAGGGAATTATAATGGCAATGCAAGATAGAGTATGCCGAACTAGGAACTTTAAAAATTGCACGAGCATGCCCATGGTTGACTAATGCAGGAAATGTGGCACCAGTGGTGAAACAATTGAACATATAACGGCTGGATGCACTGCACTTGCTGACAGTCCGTACTTGGGGAGACACAACCAACTAGCTACGATTGTCCTTCAACAATTGTCTCTCAAGCATGGAATGTTAAATAGTGGAGCTCCATCGTATTAAAAATACAACCCAGAACCTGCAAAGGAAGCAAATAATACCATCATTTATTGGGACATATTAAAACATAAAACTGTGGCTTTCAATAGACCCGAAATAGTTTTCAAAGAAGCTGTGCTTGTTGATATTGCCATACCATTGACACACATATAAAGAAAACAGAGGCCGAGAAAATTGCTAACTATGCAAGTCTTACTCTAGAAATAAAACACATGTGGAAGCAACAGAAGGTAACATCATATCCATTTGTTATTTCGGCTGAAAGTGTAGTAACAAAAAAAATTCAGGAAAAATGTAAAAAAATGAGATTACTCCAACGCTGCATTCTGTCACTTGATTTTCTGACAAAATTTGTATGCAACATCCACCTACAGAAAAGGCTCGCAAGACGTCAAATACCTCTAAAAATCCTACAGACATAATTCATCGAAAATCACATCCGTTGAAGAATAATTGCGGTCTCGACTGTGGAGTGGGCCGTCAAACTCGGCTGATCGCAGTTGGCACAGTGACCCGTCGCCGATTGATTGGTGGCTGGTGTTAGGGTAAGGCGGAGAAGGAAGACAATGCTGGGCGGAGTTAATACAGACCGAAGCGCTCACCCGATTAATGACATTAAAGGCCTTGGAAGGCCTTAGAGCAGGGACGCCAAACTTTTGAAGAGGACGGACATACTAATCATTTTTACCACTCCAGCGCATCAAAGCGGTTTAGTGGTGATCATACGCACAATCACAAAAATGAAAAAGATCATAGGAGTTTATAAATAATATGAAAATAAAGAAAATATCGCTTATTTTACATATTTTAGATGGAAATTTTTTGCAAATTTCATTATTAATACAACGGTGTTATATAGGAATCTACTAACTCACAAAATGTAAAAATTAAGAAATGCTCCCTTCTGGACAACTGATCATCATTTATTTATAATAATGTTTTCAAGCAATGTTTGCATTATGCTCATCTCTGGAGGCAGAAAATTTAATTACAAATTGCTGTGGGGATACATATTAGAAAGAGACAGCCACGACCTGAGATATATCATGCTCTACACTTGCGGGTCTAATAACTGCACCGCTGGAAATAATAAACTAATCAATCAATCAATCAATCAATCAATCAGCGGGTCATGTAACCTAGTTGTGGATTTAGAACCTTGCCTCGAGCATCTCAATGTGCTCAATAATACGATGACGAAACATTGCTTGGGTCGCATGTATGCGTATCCTTTACGGCCAGCATTGCCTCGCGTACCACTTTCGCAGTATATAGAAAGTATTTTATACTGCGGAAAAACGGCGATTTTTCGACAGAGAAACTCTTATTGTCGGGCCCTGGTAACGAAAAAGTGGAGAAATCTTATGTAATAAAAATAAATAATAAATTACTTCTTCTAACATGTGTAAAGAGAATCCATATTTCATGAGTCCTTGATTTTGAAAAATCGATTAATGGCACAAAGTCTCTTTGTTGGTCCGTCCGTATGTGGTCAACAAAATAATTTCTAAGTTACCTGAAGGGGAGATTGCAGAAAAGAAATGCAAGGGATTCTAGGAAGTATTTTGGAAGCAGTTGATGCAGGTGAAAAGTAAATGTCATGGATGTCTAAAAAGAGATAAATTAGCATTATAGATTAGGTAAATTGCCCTCCTAAAATGTAATTCTGCTTAAACGTAACAAAAATGATAATTTTATTTTTTAGGTGGTGTTAATTTAAGGAAAAGAAACAAGAAACGTAACAGTTGTTCGAACACGCAAATTTAATTCCAGGCAACCAAATTAAGGATGGCTACTAAGAACTGTTGCATCCAGGGGCGTGCGGTGCCCGATTCATGTGGGTAAGCTCTGTAAATGGCAAGGGTGCGACGTGATGGCTGTTTGGGAAGACAAAACGAAAATTAATTCAGTTACTGTATATAAATATTTAATTATATCATATCAAAAAATGACATTATTATTATTATTATTATTATTATTATTATTATTATTATTATTATTATTAATTATTCTGGAAGAATGCGAATCCCCAGCATATGCGCACACAATTTTCTAAGAACTACCAGTCACCAACAGTCGTTGGCATTTGAACGATCCATACGTCGAAGACAAGTTATCTGTCGGGGCGTGATGAATGCTATTTAGAAACCCTACCATTTGAGCTGATACGGCAACGCTCACACGACAAAACCTATTCGAGGAAGCGGCCTTCCCAATGGCAATGCCATCCTTCCCTCACGACATAGCTTGTGATGTGTAAAGGAACTTTTGGCAGATTGTATCTCGCAGGATGACTAGAGGAACTCTTTCAAATTATTTATTACACAATTCTATTTTCACACATTTCCACTTTTGAAATTATTCGATGTTAATACAAACCTTTTAAATCTTGTTTAATATTTTATATTAATACATTTTTTTAACTTTTTACATTATTGCAAAAATTCAATGAAGCTTGAAACATTTGGAGAGAAGTGCCCCCTCTTCCCCCTAAGTTAAGCCTATGCTGTCTGGAGACAAAACGAAAAGTATCACAGATGAAACGACTGAGAACAAAGATGGTACTTTTATTACGATTTCCTGCGTGCCACCAGCAATTGAGCCGCAATAAATGGCAACTGAAGAAGTACATACGCTGTTATAATAACATTTGAAGTGAAGCATAAGGAACAATAAATTAGTTATTACGTCAGATCTACTGGATAAATAATGTTGAAAGAAAACAAGTCATCCTACCTGATTTATTTGAAAATAAAATCCATTCTCCTCTCTTGTTTGGCAAATTCTTGTGTGTTCATATTTTTAAGTATTAAAATAACGGAAATATTCCCTTCCCTTTTCTTTGTGTAAACATCTGAAGTCAGGAAGTTCCGGAACAGGCCTCCCTTGTCGAATAACATCAATTTTCTCCACAAAAGTACAACTGAATGGAGTTTTTAAAATATCGTCAATTACACAATTATTTTCTGCCATAGCTCAATACCGTACCGCTACGTAGCACAAATGGCAGCACACGAAAAGAACACGCACAGAAATAATACGTACACATGAAAATATCCACGAGTTCATATTATCACTCATCAATAACATTAGACGTAGTACTAGGCAGCGCTTACCACTGTGTCGTATGCGAACACGTTTCCAAGCTCATTTCAGGGCCACCTGGGAGGTGCTGTAGGCGGTGGGCCGGGTTGCTGCGCTTTGAGAGGGCTACATACACTCAAATGGAGGTTCCAAAAAGTCAAGAGCGCATGCGCGAACTTCCTAATGCATTTAGACGGAGAATATCGCAATGCTCGCTTCGGGCCGGGTGGCGGCGCCTACGACTTCTATCTCTTTCGTCCGACTTCTGCCTCTGTCTGCATCAGCGTTGTATGCTCGATGTAGGGCCGCACTGTGTCCGCGCGCCTTCGCAAGCCAGTGGACCCTTCCTTGACAGACATTTAAACTTCTAGCCGTGTTCTCATAACTGGTGGAGTCGCGATTTCACAATATAATAATTACATTTAACTGACTTTTCTCCAGGGTAAGCGCAGCATACCTAGCTTACCTGGAATGCACGCCACTGGTTGCATCCGTAAATGAAGACATTTGGTGCAATTAAAATGACCGATTTTCATCAATTTAAAATATACTTAGAGGTAGTAAATTCGCTGAACAAATTCGAGGCATGTTTTATCATGTCACGTCTTTATACTCCCTTGTTAGAACCAAAATTCATCATTTCCTGGCCCGGGTAAAGGACATTATGCGCTGGTGGAATACATAGTAATTGTCTTGTCTGGCTTCTTGAGATATTCACTATATCACATGTAGTTATTGCGGTAACCCGCGAGTAATCTACATGTTTTCTTTAATTACACATGTGGTTGCACGGAAGGTGGGCACAGTTGGAATTCTGAATTCATGTCTGTACTTGGGTGCTGCGTATGACAACCAGAGTAAATTAGAAGCATAAGTAGACCTATTTGCCAGAAGAACGCGCAAAGATTCAAGAGTTGGAGAAAAACTCTTCCGGAAGCAGCTGTCTTGGGTAGAAAGAAGCTACGAAAGAGAAGTGCAAAACGAGTATCGTAAACTAAACTATTTACTTTGTAATGAGTGAACATCTGACTGCTTGCATCTTAATGAATTCCATTTCGCAGTCAAGGTACAGATAACGGAAAATTATTGTTGCTTATCTTTTGCAAAGAGTGAACTTTTAACATGGAGTGAGTACAACAATTGTTCTCTAACTAGTTACTCCTTGTACAAGCTCTTCAGGATTTTCAATTCGCGGTTTGACTGAAACGTTTTTTGTTAACGTGCATTACTTTAACCCTTTTGAAGTAGTTAGAAAAATGTTTTTGAATCATTATTATTGTAAGATAAAGGTTAATCATTATTATCTATGAGAAAATTGAAATGACACCTCCTGTAATATTGATAATCATGAATTAAAACATTTTTCACAGCTCAGTAACTAAATTTTTTTTAGTCCTTCAACTATTATTTAACTTTGTAGTAACTGGAGGCAAATAGCTGCATTATAAGTGAATCTATAATTTTTATTACACACATGCAATGATTATTATGATAGTTAATTTACGTGACGATTATAAATAATTAATATAACACTTATTAAATTGATACAAAGCTAATTCATCCCCAAAGAAACCAAACTACATCTATAGAAGTCAATAATTGACTTATAATGATAAATTAATAAAAATTCATTTTAATAAAAAGTAATGTTGGTAGTTCTTGGGTAAACGGTGAACCTCCCAACGGAACTGCTACAGATCTGTCGTGAGCCGAACCGTGTGTGGCCGAATGGTCCGTATGACCCTGTAATGTGGAACTCACCCCTAGCGATAAATAGAAAATTAATAAATAATCGCTTTATCATTTCGACCTTAGAAGCATACATTCGTGTAGAAAACGTCTCTTGTAATTGTTCGATTTCGTCACAGCCTGGAAAATGGCTTTAAGCCCACTCCCAAGATTCGAAGCGTTGGTGTTGATAGATAGTCGAGAGATCATAAGTGCCTTTGAGAAGTGAGAGTTAGAGATCTCTGCGCGAAGGCAGGTGGGTTCGCCTCGCCTGGAGCGAGAACCTAGGCCGTTAAGGCTTTACCAAGCTACCAGGCAAGGGAGCTCGATTTGGGAATAACAGTGAGAGAGAATTGAGGTGGTGGCAAGGTATCCCTGGAAGCAGATAAGCCGAAACGGATGATTCAAGGTCGAAGGCAGGGACTGGTTGAGATGGTTCAGATCGTCAACTGGTGCCAGAGCACTCTCTGACCGGGAGGTTCTAGGGTTCGAGTTCCGAAGGCGGAGAATTTTCGACACTAGCTATTTAGCTATGACGAATTCAGCTGTTGTTTGGAGGAGAATCTAGCGACTGGCTGTTCTGATCGGGATTTTCCATGGTTTCTTCAATAAATATAAGGGGAATGACGGCCCAGATCTCAAACAAAACAATGGACACGTTAGCGGGGGAGGCGAGGGCGGCGGGGGCGGCGGGGGCGGCGGGGGCGGCGGGGGCGGCGGGGGCGGCGGGGGCGGCGGGGGCGGCGGGGGCGGCAGGGGCGGCGGGGGCGGCGGGGGCGGCGGGGCGGCGGGGGGGCGGGGCGGGGCGGCGGGGCGGCGGGGGCGGCGGGGGCGGCGGGGGCGGCGGGGGCGGCGGGGGCGGCGGGGGCGGCGGGGGCGGCGGGGGCGGCGGGGGCGGCGGGGGCGGCGGGGGCGGCGGGGGCGGGAGCGGTGGTGGCGGCGGCGGCGGATGCGATGGAGGCGGAGGCTGTGGAGTTGGCGGCGGCGGCGGGGGCGGCTGTTCGCGCCGCGCCGTGTCGGTCCAGGGAGCACGCAAAGTGCGTCATCCCCATTCAGAGGCGCGGGCGCAGGTCCCGTTACGCGCTGGTCGCGGTGCGTGTGCGCGCTCACGCAGCCGCCGAGATGATGTCATGACGCGGACGCCTTCGTAGCGGGATCCCAGGGGCGGAGCCAAGGGCGGGCGGCCGCCCCGCACGGCGGGCACGCGTTTCAACGCACGCTCCAACGAAGCGCTTGCCCACAGATAGCGCTCCGTCTGCTTCCTCGCCGCTCAGTGCCCCAGCACTAAAGCGAACGTTAAGTTAGCTTGTGATCGATCAGAGCTCAATGTGAACTTTCCACCTTTAACCTCGCTTCGTAACACATCTCTTCGCCTTCATTTTAATACACTCTACCTCACGCTCGCTCCGCCCAAACGACGCCTCACCACTCACACTCGCACATACTCAAAATCTCACTCAGTCACTCACTCTCTCTCTCTCTCTCTCTCTCTCTCTCTCTCTCTCTCTCTCTCTATATATATATATATATATATATATATATATATATATATATATATATATTGTGACGTTTGGGGCATCGCCACAAACCCCACAACGCCCGCGCAGCGTCGGCGGAGACGTGGAGAGCGAAGGAGCGAAGGTATGACCGAACGTCGGTCACTGATCGTAAAAGACGCTACCTGTTAGTTGCGGCCTGAAGCGCGGCGAAACTAGCTGGTAGTGTTGGCACCAGAAACAGAAATACTAAAATTTACATGTTCGCCTTAAAATTGAGTAACGGTGAATTATTTCATAACCTCGTACGCCGGTCGTACATTTCATTCCGGAGCTGTATTAAAGATAATAAATTTACGTTCCTCATTTTGTATGTAATTGACGAGGGAATCTCGTGCGCGAATAGCAGTAAGACGTGTAATAATGTGTGCTGGCAAATTAATTCAGAAAGTGTGAAAAAAAGTAATTAAATTTCATTCACTAGTGTTTGCCAAACAAGAACTCCGTGCACGGATGTTGTAAGGAAAATATCGCTAGCTAGGCGAAGACTGAAACCATGAGCAAATATTTCTTTTGTAAATTTCTCTAAGAGGTCTGACCATCAGTGGTTTGCATGCGTTCAAACGCGCAGCCAGCAATTGAGTAATTTTTCTGTTCTCTTATTTTGGTGACTGTGTAAAAGGGTTGATTTGTGCAATATTTATGAATATATTACGGTTTTACCTAATTCTGTGTCTGGGTGAGTCTTTCCCATACCGTAAAGGTCCTGCCCCCTGAGATATTCAAAGCTCGAAAGAGCATTCTTTCGGACGACCGCTACGCTAGTGGTGGCGTCAGAATCGCCATGCGTCGCCACATTCTTGCCTGGTCTCACCTCAGCCTCACCTTACTCTACCTCACTTAACAACATCTTCACATCACTGGTCCCTATCCTTGTCTCACCTGCCCTTACCTCACCTCACCATCACCTACTGTTCACTGCAATATCACCATCACCTCATCCGTTCACTTTACCTTAGTGCCAATATCTAGTAGGTCAGCTTTTCTTAACTTTACCAAACCTTATACTTAATACAATAAAGAACAATTATTCTAAAGATTGAAGAAAGAGTAAGTTAATTCATTAAAATACTTTACTTTCTTTGTGGAATTTGTGATTGATAAAATACTGATCTCCTAGCCTGGTTATGTGAGTTCCACTTTCCAGTTTCCTTTGTTGTAAGTAAAGAACCTAAATGCAGCGTAGATTGAAGTATAGAACATTTCCGGCTATCGACAAAGTGACTCGTAATTTCGTAAAACCATACTAGGTGAATAGCTCAGAAAATATGGAAAATGTATGATTTTAAACATATCGTCAAACACCCCCAAATGAAATTACTTGAAATTCCATTACATGTCCATTACATAAATGCCACCATTTATGCCATAAATGCCACCCATTAAGTCCCCACATCACTAAAATTTAAAATGTTTCTATTATCTTTATTTTCCTAACTACTTAGAACATAAATAACACATTCAAGCACAAAAAATATTTTCTTTATTTTTTGCTTTAATTTTTACTGCATGTTACCAAATGGGAACAATAGGAAGATATAGGGTCTACTAGAGCAATATATTTGCGCCAAATCCTTAAAAATTGCAAAATATAAGCCTGGTGTTGTTCATGCATACTTTGCATTTGATTCTTTCCACAGTATGGATCGATTTTGAATGTGAATTCACCAAAAGAACAGTTTGAACCCAAATCTAATGGGTTTTCCACGCATGAACATTTTGCAGTTGTCTCCCAAAACATGGGACCATGTGCTCATTAATACTGTTTTTTTGTTGTAAATATTCGAAGTGTAAATTGCTGCAGTGATAAGTTTACTTTTATAAATAAGGGGTTTTATTTTTGCCATTTTATCTCCAGAAATCAAATTATTGTTATCGGCAACATCTTTATTTCTTTACCTGTTGAAATTTGTTTCTACTCATCTGCTTTGAAACTAATGTCACATATTCAGCTTTCGACTAATAAACTTTTTCTCTTGGAAGAATGATATCTCTTGGAAGTAGTATCCTGACAAAAAATATGACAAAAAATTGAAAATATCTTCATCGCATTCAAAATTTAGATAATTCTTTTGAGCAGCATAGCGCTTCGTTTCACATACAAACATACTCAAAATTTCACTTGTGAAAAATTGGCGAAACAGCTCATTCGGCTGAAGGTCACATAGGTGTGAATTAGTCTGTTACAACTGAAGAAGTTCATTTTAGGAAGAATATTATGAATGTTTCTGTTTTTCTCCAAATCATTTCTATTTTCTCCGTATTACTACTTAATTTTAGGTTTTAGCATGGAATTTATTGTTCATCCGTTCATCCGTCCTATACTTTGTGTATAGATTTCAAGTACCTCATACCTCTCATGAAAGATGCATTCAACTGTTCATTGAAGCAATAACTTTTTGGTCAGCATCTTTTATCGTCAGTAAGTGCTCCGTCACAGTCATCGACGGGCAGAATAACGAGATCTATCACGTCATCTGTAATTTCTTCCATAACATCAGGAATTTTCTCAAATCTTAAATAGTTCTTGAAAGAATTTTTCTATAAAATAATAAAATCAGGTATAAGTAATAAGTAATAATACAAACAGAATATTCGTTGGTCAGGAATACGCCAAATCTTCCCAATGTTCCCAATTGGAAACATCGTAAAATAAAGTTTCGCACACTGCATAAAACGAAGTTATGATTGTTTATCACCTTAAAATAATTGTTCAATATTTTCTTTATGCATCTGCATGTACAGATTTTCGTAGAAAACAACAATGTCTGAAGAAAAAATAAATTATTGCCTCGTAACGACTTCTTGAAAACTTTGGATATGCTGACTCCCCTCACAACACTGACACACAGCAAAAGTAGCGGATTGAATATTCCTGAGGTTAGGCAGACCTCTATCTCTCCCCTAATAATTGTTTCATTAGCAGGGGAGAGATAGACTGCTTCCAAGAAAGAACAATCTGTGTTCCCAAAAGGGAACAATGGGACTTAATGGGTGAAGGTATGCAAGAGGAAGCTGAAGGAGGAAAAACGAAACTTTAGATAGATTCATCTCTACAAACTGTCGGGAAAGTATACGTATAATTTTAAAGTTCCTTAAAAAATGGGAAGACCTTTTTAATTATATTACATTTAAGTGTCAAATTACATTAGTATTTATTTCAACGAGGTTCTTGAAGAGAACGCAAACAATAGTGTTTGAAAAATGTAATTGCAACAGTACACAATTAACAATGTATGAATAAACAGTTTATAATATAATGGTTTGTGAAATAGAGAAAAATCACTAACATTCAAGTACATGAAAGTATTCGTCAAATCACCACTTTAGATACAATTAATCTGTCTTCAAAATGGAGGAAACTTCAATATGGATGAACGTTCGTACGCAATTTATTTCTGCTCACACTAGTCCGAACATTAAACGTTGTTCTCCATCCAGATCTTTGATGAACTTCTCAGCTGTAGCAGCGAGAGTGCAATACAAGCCTAGACCGGTCATCTTCCCAGACTTCCTGCGAGCAGAAGCGACAACGTTGTTAACAAATCATCACAAGATGTCACCATGTTTCAGTACGTTTTAATGCATCCCTATAAAGCATATTATATCATCTTTGATCTTTCCTGTGCAAACATTAGGAGTCTAAAAAGGCTAATTTTAAGAAAATCATTGAAGTAGTTCATTTTGTAAAATTTCCAAACAAACACATATTTAATATTTTCATGTTAGAACATATTTAATTGTAAACTAAATTTGGTATAAACACAAAAACGACAAGTACGGTATATTTAGAAGTTAATACGTCATCACAGCAAATCCGTAATTTTTGTGAATCAAATGAACACAGAACACCCGGAGTTGTTGTATCGGAAGCTCTATACCACTCAGCGCAGTTGGGGAGGGAAGGCTTTTTAATTTATATTTTGAATGAAATTACAAAGTTCAGTGTATATTTAACTTAACATTTGTATATACTGGCTTACAATCTAACTTAATCTACTTACTACTAACACGTCATCTCACGAGGGGACCCACAGAGCACATTTATTCAATTTTGCTGAAAATGTCCAAAAATCATGTAAAGGATATCTGTTTTAATTTGAGTTTGGCGTTCTGTGTATTTTCCCAGTTTAAGATTTCTGCTTTAGTTCATCAATTGAATGTTCGAGAAAAAGTTATTGGCGAGGTAGGAAATATGGTGAGTGATTGCTTTGATGTTTAATTCTGTGTGTAGTTGCTTGTTAGAGGTGAACCAGGGAGCTTGGGTAATGGAATTTAAGAATTTTATTTTGGATGACTTGCAATTTTTGTAAGTTATGTTTCGTATATTGTCCATATTGGACAGGCGTACAGGAGGAGGGGTCTGATGATCGATTTATATATGATTATGGCATTGTTTAAAGACAGATTTTTTTATAACCGGTTTCAGTTGAAGAATTTTGATTTTGGCTTGCTGAACTGTGTTATCTAAATGAGTTTTCCAGTTGAGGGTGGTATTCAGATGAAGTCCTAAGTATTTAACTGCCTTATTGTTTGAAGTCCATGAAATGATATTGTTATTTTTTCTTAGTTGGGTGGAAGGAGTGGTTTGAATGCGAATATTTTGGCGGCTAATTTTGTGGGATTCATTTTTATCTTCCATTTTGAGGACCAACTTTCTAATGTATGAAGATGTACTTGGATTTTATTTGCTATGAAGTTTAATGACGAATGCGACACGGGACGGGAGGGTGAGAACGTTCCCTTGAATGTGTAAAAAATATATGTTATAGAATGTTATAAGATCCATTTCAGAGAAAAATGGAGACAGTACTCCAACACCATCACGTCGAAAATGAATTAAAAAATTTTTTTTCTGTATGAATTTGGCGTCAAAATTCATTGACAAAAATACCTTCAAATTAAACTATGTTTACCCGTCTCTGCAATTGTTTTCAGCCTGTTACACGCAATCGATGCTTATAAAACATAAAACATGGAAAACACGTTTATCGTAGTATCTCTGCAACACATTGCCCTAGGAGGCTGTTATTTTGTGAATCTACGTCATTTTGTATTCTCATTCATATGATCAATGACATTATTGATTTGAATATCCAAAAGTTAACGTACAATACCGCAATATGGTAATAGAAAATATTTAATGATGGGTGGAATCTTTCCTTGAAACTTTGCTGTTGTATGACGTCAGCTTTGTCGTAAACAGTGGCACACTGAGTGTAGGCGCAATAGGCGAAAAATCAAATATTTGCTTTTTGCAGTCACAGTCAAAATTGTGTAATTGTTTTTGAATTTACCCCCGAGTTCCTGCGTATTTAACAAAAACAAAGAAACTTCTCATGTGGCCGAATCAGCGTAGGCAGTTTTTGAAATTTTTATCTGTGAAGTGAAATAATTTACACCAGCTGCTGGTGTCGAAAATTAACCATAGTCGTGTCAAGAAAAAAAGTGAGCGAAAGTTCAGTGGTAACATTGTTATCAGGGAGAGCTTAGGGTTTGAGTACGTAAGATTTTAGGGTTGGATATTCTGCACTAGCTGCGAAGATGAGTCGAATTCAACTACCTCAAGAGAAAAATTCTGGTGCCCAATCTGGTCGTTTCTATTGAAATTTTTCCACAGATTCTGCGATGAGTTCCAGGCGAATGCCACATCACTATCTTAACAAAAGAATCAGGACTGCGCGCTATATTTCCTTCCTCATCTTTCATTACACGCTTACAAACACACAGCCAGACATGTTGAGAGAACAGACGGAAGCTTAGAGCTTGTCCAGGCTGGGGACGTGCCTCGCTAAGGGAGATACCTCGCTAAGGGAAATGGGCGAGTAGGACGACGCTGTAAATCATGTTTCATCGGTAGCGGAACACAGTCGCCAGTTAGGGCATAACATACACTGTACTTACAGCGCATAACATACACTACTCTTCCGGAACTCTTGACCTCAGAAGCTACTGCTCCCACTCATTAACTCAGTCAAACCTAGGAACTTCTGGTCTTTGAAGCTTCAGTTCCAGATCTGCTACTATACAGGCTATCGTCAGTTATACGAATACTTGTACTCTCGACCTCAGTAGCTACTGCCCCCACTCATTGACTCAGTCAAACCTAGGACTTCTGGACTATGAAGCTTCAGTTCCAGATCTGCTACTATACAGGCTATCGTCAGTTCTACGAATACATGTACTCTCGACTTCAGTAGCTACTGCCCCCACTCATTGACTCAGTCAAACCTAGGACTTCTGGACTATGAAGCTTCAGTTCCAGATCTGCTACTATACAGGCTATCGTCAGTTCTACGAATACGTGTACTCTCGACTTCAGTAGCTACTGCCCCCACTCATTGACTCAGTCAAACTTAGGACTTCTGGACTATGAAGTTTCGGTTCCAGATCTGCTACTATACAGGCTATCGTCGGTTGTACGAATACATGTACTCTCGACCTCAGTAGCTACTGCCCCCACTCATTGACTCAGTCAAACTTAGGACTTCTGGACTATGAAGCTTCAGTTCCAGATCTGCTACTATACAGGCTATCGTCAGTTCTACGAATACATGTACTCTCGACTTCAGTAGCTACTGCCCCCACTCATTGACTCAGTCAAACTTAGGACTTCTGGACTATGAAGTTTCGGTTCCAGATCTGCTACTATACAGGCTATCGTCAGTTCTACGAATACATGTACTCTCGACTTCAGTAGCTACTGCCCCCACTCATTGACTCAGTCAAACTTAGGACTTCTGGACTATGAAGTTTCGGTTCCAGATCTGCTACTATACAGGCTATCGTCAGTTGTACGAATACATGTACTCTCGACCTCAGTAGCTACTGCCCCCACTCATTGACTCAGTCAAACCTAGGAATTCTGGACTATGAAGCTTCAGTTCCAGATCTGCTACTATACAGGCTATCGTCGGTTTTATGAATACTTTACGAAAAAAAAAACATGTCAGAATCTGTGCTTCGGAATCTTTAGTTCGAAAGTGTCGCGAACCGATGCGACTTTTTCACTACACCCGCAGCCTTACCGCTGCCGAGGCTGCGTACGTACTTGGGAGGGTCGAAGAAATAAGCAAGCATTATGAACTCGTCCAGGTTGAGGAATCCGTCCTTGTTGGTGTCGGCGCTCCAGAAGCGGTCGCGAGCCGCCTTCGCGGTCACCCTGTAGCCGACGCGCGCGCACGCGGCCACGAAGTGCTTCAGCCCGAAGGTCTCGTCCTGCGTGTCGCGCCCCACCGTGTGGTACAGGCGCTCCACGAAGTGGTACGTCACGTTGTCCCACAGCGGCGTTATTTCTCTGCGCTTCTTGCGCCTTCGCTGCGGGCAGAACGGTTCAGCTGTCGGTTTTTTGATTGATTGATTTTTTCGTGTTTCCGGGCGCGTCAACTGCTTTGGTCATTAGTCCTGTTAGTGTAGTGCATGCTTTTATTCTCTCTCGGGAGATGGCGGTGAGCTTCCCCCGCTGGATGGCGAGATCCGGCGCCGACCTACCGTCGGCTAGTGGGGTTTCCCCCTAACCAGGACTCTCCCACCAGCGGGGCACCGCCCCAGCCGGGACAAGCTCTAAGCTCCCGACCGATCTCCCGGAATATGTGGTTGTGTAGTGCATGTTAGTGCAAGTGTGTGTGTAAGGGGAGAGGATAGGACAAGGAAGAGGAAGGACTGATTGCGCGCGGTCCGTGGCCCGTTTGGTAGGGTACTGCTCCGGCATTCATCTGGTGATGATCGGAGCAACCACGGAATACTACAGATCAGAGCAGCCGGCCGCTAGAATTCTCCTCCAGACAGCGAATGAATTCGACCTAGCTGAAAAGCTAGTGTCGAAAATCCTGCCGCCGTCAGGACTCAAACCTAGGACCTCCCGATCAGATGCGCGGCAGTGACATCAGTTGATGCACTGAGCTACCGCTCCCGGTTTCAGCTGTCGGCAAACACCAAAGCCCTTCAAACTCTTTCGATAAAATGATGCAGGAGAAAGGCGAGGTAAGATGAAGAGGGACTATATCGGGTGTTCCATTTACGTAAAACTGGTTTTGGAAATATCTCGAACTCTTTTATTTTTCCCAACCCACATGCCCACGGGGTAGTGGTGGGAGGCCCATCAATACTAAAAACTTTCATTACCCAAATTTCTTGAACCAATACGCACTTTTCGAGATATATCCAAAACAAATTTTAAATGGAACATTCTGCATATCATAGAGATATTGCTGCCACCTGCGAAAAATTATATCAACTGCAACACTTGACATCATTCCATCCCTTGGTCCAGTGCGATTAGCTAGGTACGCACAATTTGTATACTGATTTGCAATATTTTATTATTTTTAAAGCATTATTAGGGATTGCACGTTGAGAATTGTTCAAATGATATAAGTAGTTAAACAACTGTTTTTGTGAGTATTCAATTTTTACTGAACGGTTTTGTTCTTAACACCAACGTAACTAGTGGTGCTAAAACAAAACATGATTTCGGGCAAGATTTGTAAAATTTTCGAAAAATTAAAGAGTTTTCGATGCAAATGCGACTTGCACAAACTTTATAGACGAACATAGCGCTATTCGATATAAATTTAAATCAGTTTCGATCAGTTTGCCAGAAAATCTTGTATCTAAAATTGCCTTTATTTCACGCAAAATTACGCGAAAACTACTGACATTTTGAAAATAAACTAGTGGTATTCTAGAATGGCACAGACTTTCGCAAACTAGTAAATTTCTAATTTCTGTAGTCTGTGCTAATCTTTCGGTGCCGCCTCATCCTCCTTCTAGCTGACATCTATCACCGCCCTAAGTACATTTTTTTAAAAAAATTTCTTCATATTTCGGTTTTACTATTGGTAAAACGAAAAATAAACGTTAAAAATATGAAAAAAGAGTAAAACATCGTCAGCTATGGAAATTTTCGTTGAAAAATTTAGAGCTTTTTTAAGAAAATGTTTAAATTTTACTGTAAATGCGAAATATGAAGTTCCTTTTCACAGAAAACTATTAAGTTTTCGAAAAACGTCATTGGAAATCATTGAAGCACTTCCATTGACAAATGCAATAATGTTCACAAATCGCTGGAAAGGTGCGTATTGAAGGCGTGATAGATATTAAAAAATATTTTTGTGTAATTAAAAAACAATAAAAGAATACAACAAATGAATTTTATCTCATATTAAACAGCGCAGTTAGCACTATCCCTACGAAAATTCTGAAGAAAACATTTGGAGTCGTTTATGAGAAAATGGGTTTTGAACGTTTCTGAAAATGCGGAAATTTGAGCTTTTACAGAAAACTTTTGAGTTTTAGGGAAATTTTCTGTGACATCATTTGAAGCACGTATGTTCATAAATAGAATAATGTGATCAAATCGAAAAAACATTTCAAACTTTTGAATTAACGTTTGAATATAAAATTAGCACAGACCTGATTTCTTGAACTCTTTGAATTTTTAAAAACTGTAAAAGTTACAAATTATGCGCGAAAGTATGTTCTGTTGTAGCATCACTAGTTTCTGAACAATATTTTTTATCCCTATGTTTAATTTACGCGAAGTAAATGTATTGTGTAAGTGTATCGTCGTTGATAATACATTATTTATATGCGTGTGAATTTCTTTTTTAATAATTAATTTATTTGTAAATAATTAAAGAAAATTGTTGTCTCCACTATTCACTCATGTCTAAACTCGAATCATACTTTTAATCCGGTTGATCCGTAGTTTAGGGTGGCACGGTTCCTTTTATGATTCATTATTTCTCGCGATTCCTATGTTTATAGTTGCGCGGTTCATTTGAATCACTGGTTGAGTGATCGAGAATAATTGTGTTCTCTTTAAAATAAATTCTCTTAAAAGTGAGAGAGGTATATAATACAGCGTGAGCGCCGAAGCGACAGCGGAGGCGCGAACCAGGTCTCGAGAGCGAGGGCCGGAAGGCCCTCGCGAACGTAGCACGTTGGATCCGTCGGGTAGCGACGTGCGATAGCACGTCGCGGACCACTTGGTGAAAAAAATGCGTTGGTTAAAGAATTGTGTAGGTTATAAAATTAAATTTATAGCGTGAAAAATACGAATAATCAGTTCACTTAATGAGAGTACGTTGCTACGTGGATTTACACGTACAGGGGGCTTTAGAGCAGTCGGGTAGTTATTCTCCCGATCAACCTTTAATTTAAATAATTATATTTATTGCTGTAACATCATGAACTTAACTACACGCGACTACTACGTATAAACAAGGATTCAGTTCATGGAGTCGATTCTCTTCTAATGAACCGAATCAGTGAATCAAAGGAACCGTGCCACCCTATACTTCGGATTTACCTTTTAATCCTAATGATATTATTTATGTTTCAACAAATATAAGCACTTAAGCGGTGCAGGTAGGAATACGAATTGAAGAGATTTGCAGAAAATAAATATGAAATGATTCAGACTTAAATAAAGTTTCATAACATCCTATCCAATACACTAAACATTAGATACACGAGAACTTACTTCGTTGGCCTTCCGTGTCTTCTTTTTGCGTCTCTCAAAAAAAACTAGAAATCTACTTTGCAGCTTCAAGCTTAAACAGATGTCAGCGCGCGTCTTGGAAGTCTCTGTTTCTGTCTCTTCCTCTTTATCATCATCGGCTTCCTTGTCTGATTTCAGATTTGACGGTTTTTCTTGATCAACGAAGTCATGTTCAGGAAATTGGAAGCAGTTTCCAATACATGGTTCTGCACACTGCATTGGTGCAAAAAAAAATCTGTTCAGAATATTTATAAAGAACGTGAACACACTATTTGATGTTGGTTTCCAGGTTTGTTTTAATTTTTCATTTTCATCAGTTTTAGCAGTTTTTTCAGGTTTCTTTTTCTTCTCAGGTTTTTCTGATTTCTTATCTTTGGGTTTTATCTCCAGCTTTTTACTCCGTGATTGCTTTTGACCCATAATGATTATTATTTCTCAAAAGGAAACGATAAAAGTTATGCTTAGATAGGTAAGAATTGGACTTGTTTTGATGCAATGAAATCCACAAGGACTTACAACTTATTTTGTTCAGAGGGCCGAGGCAACTGTTGATATCGGTCGTCCATCTGCAAAGAGTCATATTTTTTGTAGTAATGGAGCACTGACTACATTTAAATATTTTTACTTTATTGCATACTAGCTGACCCGGCGAACTCTGTTCCGCCTTAACAGCCGGTCCCATCTTTTTCTCGCGTCACACTCACTGTGAGAAACTGTACTATCCTTGTTGCACTCGTGATAATAAAGCAATTGCAGATTTGTGTTTTACTCTCAAACAAAGAAGAATGTCAAAAAAACGCTCTGATATTAAATAGATAATTAAAAATTTATTACGTAGCAGAGCGTTTTTTTGGAATTGATTTTTGTTTAAGAGAGAAATACAAAGCTGTAATCATAGGGACCGGCTGTTAAAGGCAATAAATAAGCAGATTTTAGAATTTATTAAGTTAAATTGTTTATTAGAAAATACAAATAAAAAAATTAAGTAGATTAATCATTCATTACTGATCCTGTATTTTGGTGCATAGGTTGCACTCTTCAGTTAAGTACCTTTTGATACACGACATTTTTTGTTTTATTATCAGGCGCAGGTTACAACAGGCAACAATGACCGCTAACATGCGAAATCACGCGAAAACGTACAAAAACGTGCGTTCTCACACAGGAACGCTGTCGAACGGGATAAACAGTATCCGATGTCCGTCTCCTGGCTCTAAGCTTCCTGCTCACCAATTTTCAGCCAAATCGGTACAGCCGTTCTTGAGTTATAAATAGTGTAACTAACACGACTTTCTTTTATATATATAGATTACGTGCGTTGTATAGAGAAAGTATTGTAATGCTGCGGCAACAAAACAACGATATTTCGAAAGAAGTACTCGTATTGTGTGGCTATAGTTCCAAAAAGTGGACTAATCTTGTTCCAATACGAAGAAAACTACCGTACACGTGTGAGAACTCTCGCATGTAAAACCTCATCCTCTTCCCTATTTTCCCATTTCCATATTAAGCCTGTAACATATCTTTTTCTTCAGAACCCTCTTATCATCCGTCACTTATTTTATATGTCTTCTTGTAATTAATAACAATACAATACACCCTTGTCAATACAAACTATTCTTATTTAACGTTAATACGCAGCAGCGAAGTACACCCGTAAAACTCAATCGCGTATAATATCGAGTAATTAGTTTAATTTCATATACAGTTTCAGATTTTACAGGCTTTGAACAGGTGGGGTTGAATCGAGAAGCGTCGAACCACAAAAAAATGTAATAGAATCTTCGAGAAGATTTCGTCTTGTAGATTACGGAGAGGAATATTTCTTTGAGGTCTTTGGCGTCAAAATTTTAGTTTTAAGGCCCTAAAAACCTTCGTTTAGGAGTTATTTAACGATATAGATTCAAAGATACGGTGGAGTGTGGCGGGTTGGATTTGAAATAAATATTTAGATTTTTTAAAACAAATCCTTCATATTTTTAACGTCAACTTACAATTCGTCACGTCTCCATGAAATTGTCTTTCTTTAGAGACCTCATTTATAAAGATTGGTTACGTGGGAGAGCCGAAAAGGTATACTACTGAAATAATTAAATGAAACGATTCCTACACAGTAAGTTGTCAGAATCCGAGTGTATTGTCGGAATCTGAGTTTTGGGGGTCCTTGATATTCTTGAAACATAGGTTTAGGGCAAAAAGTCTGTCAGTCTGTGAACAACACTAGCTACTAAACCGTTGGTAGGATTTTCACAAAAATTTATATTCTACAATCAGTCTTATTGTTTTTGCGGCCCTTTGAATTTGAAACGGATATTTTGATGTTTGGGAGTAGTTTAAATGAAGACTCGACATTTTCATTTTTTTTTTTCAAAAATAGCATCAACTTTTTGTTTTTTCGCGGAACAAAAACATATTCAAAAATGGTGGATGACTTAATTTTGTCGGCGTTTTCCTTCATTCACAATACTATAGATATCATTCTTCAAATGAAATGAGTTTTTTATAATTAATGCCATTTACATTTTTTGAAAATATTAAAATGTTCCAGTAGTCTTCGCACAACTCTGAGTGAAATATGGAGAATATTTTTAAAAATTCTGCTATCGTCGGCACTCGTACCGTAGGCCCTTCCGATTAGAGGCTCTGCAGTAACATCAACTGATGCCATGAGCCACGTAAGTTGGTAATTTTCTCAAAAACTGGCCAAAATTTTTCAGTGAGAATTTGCATAAAGGACCAAGTTTTACCTTTCTAAAATACTATTAAAGTCTTATGTCAACTATTGAATTCTACTATTCAGTTCTACTACAAAACTAGTAGTCAACTCTACCTAGTAGGGGACTAAAACAACGAGAAAATGTAAAAAAAAAGTATTTTAGGCGCCTGTAAGTAGCAGGTGGAAAGAAGGTGCTGTGGGGTGAGTGCAATTCAAAAAGTTAAATAAAAAATTTAGAATAAAGAGATTATGAAGCTAACTAGTACGAAAAAATCTGTGCCACTTTGTAGCAATACTATTCTCCTTCTTTACATTCCAGTACATTATCCTGGAAAATCCAGACTACAAAAAATTTTGAAATTCAAATTTCAAAATTAAATGTTGTAATATGTACTACCATAATGAGTAGAAGAAAACGTATGATCAATTCGTTTATTGTGACATGAATTGAATAAAGCCGAGGATGTGATTTGTCGGAGGAGCTACTAAATTCTTTTTTGGATCTATCTTGCACTATGTTGTTATCATAGCATTATCATACGAAGTAAGCGGAAGTTTCGCGCATTTTAAAGAATTGTGTTTGTTAACTCTCTCAGAAATAAATAATGTGTGACGTGAACTATCGAGCAAGTGATATTTTTACCATAACATGTATTGTCATCTTGCAGCCTTAAGATAATGTGTTTTGCTCCAGGGTGCAGATCTGGGTACACAAATCTGAGTAAAAGAAATTTCCGCCGTCAAAGAAGAAGGGCAAGGAGAAATTTGCAAAATTTACAAAAACAGTTCATAAATGACAGGTAACTTCCAGAATTATATCTGCGATCTTAATTGTCTTAAAGGACTGACAACTACATCTGACTATTTTACCACTGAAGGTAAAAAAGTTAACATTTCTAGAACTAATTGACCCTTAAAACCGGGTGCAAATCTTCATATTTTTATCTAATTTACTAGAGTACACTTCCGTGAAGAAGAGAACCTCTCCCTCAAAAAAAAGTCTCTACTTGTGTAAAATCTCTAAATTTGAGATTTTAAGATGATAATAGAAATGCCCTTGATATCAATTCTGAACAAGTGACCAATTCAGAAAATGTTAGCAACTGTTCATTTGCAAGTAGATTTCTCCACATTCAAAGAAAAGTAAAGACTTAAGTCACAAAGAATGTAGCCTAATGAGATGAAAAGTGCTCCCAAACCAAATCGATAATCCAGATACTCATTTGAAAGAGAATTAAAAATGTGATTGATTCCTAAAAATTCAGTCTCCTAGGGTAATCTGTCGCGGAAACTCAATGAGAAACGTGTTTTTCACGTTTTATTTTTTCTCAGCTTCTATTAAATGTATCAGACTGAAAAAATTGCAGAGACGGGCAAAAGTATTATATTGAATTTGGAGGTATTTTTGTCAGCCAAATTTGGCGCCATAGTCAATTAGAAAAGAAAAAATTTGAAATTGATTTTCAACGTGACAACGTTGGAGTACTGTCTTAGTTTTCCCACTAGAATGTGTCTTTTGTACATTCTATAACATATATTTTTTTCAGATGTTTACACAATGTGAATGATAATGAAAAAATTAAAAACAATTTAATCACTTTAAAAATCTTGAATTAATTTTATTGATACCCAGCTGAAATATGTACGACATTTAGACGCGTCTTTAAAATTGTCAATGATCTTTGTATTAATATTTTTACAAAATTCATGCAAACCCAGTCAGCCTTCATGCTGATCGTTGGATGAATTTTGCGAATTTATATTCCGGCATGAGATACGGCATAACATTCTAGGGAAGCACACTCTATAGAACCCTGACTTTTAGATCGTAGAAAAAATGTACGAACAATAAGCAAAATCGATCCACGTGAGTCCTGCAAGCCCGTCTTCATTGAGCTTGGAAAAATTTTGCTTATTTATTAAGTTTCGTCAAAACTGTTTTATTAGTTTTTGTAAAAACTGATTTCTTCTGTAGTGTTCTGAATGAAAGGCGCGACGATAGCTTTCGGCTATAGTCGGCGGGCTGGCGGGCGTCACTTGTCATGTAATCGTAGCATTAAAATGTATACAACTAATATCCTATGTGGTAAAATTTTTTGACTCCAGATTTCGATTGAAACCTGAATGGATTCGGAAACAAACTCTAAGAGAGATTTATTTTGCAACGTAGATTTAATTAGTCCAACATTCCGACGACCGTGGCCCCCAGACTGCAAGTGAGGAAATGATAAAAAGGCAAGAAACAGGTGTTACATGAGGGAGCCTAAAGACAAGTCTCAGTTCTGAAAGTTTGGGAACGATGAATCGGAAAGAAAGACTTCCAAAGAAAAGTAAAATTTGTTATTTGCATTGTAGCAAAGAAATTAATTAATAGCGATTCCTTTGTTATTAAATACAATAAGATACAATTATTCAGAAATAATTGTAAACTAAACAAATGGTTCCTCGCATTTTTTAAAATTTTCGTTCATCTCAACGTGAAATCGCGGCAAAAAGAGGGAAAGTTAAAAGTATACCTGGTATCACAAGAGGCACAGTAGCAAATACAGATGAAGAAACTCCCTCGCCGCCAGAGCCCAGTTCTTTTTTCAAATAAAACTCAACTGAAATAGACCCTTAACATTTTTGGTATGTTTAAAAATGACAAATTAAAAATCTCAAACGGACATTAACTTAACGCCCGAACTATAATGTGTCTGAATACAGCCAAGTCTAGAACAAATGACCTCGATAAAGAACTTAAATAGATACTTATTGACTTACCCGCATACATAGAGAGTGTTGTGTTTGTAAGCTTTTATGTTAGGGAAGCTATCGCAGGAAATTATATTAATGTTTGACTGTGCATCTTTAAAAAATAATTGTTTCGTTTGTCTCATTTCAATTTACTGCATTCATCAAGAGTATTCTTTTTAGTTCTTATTAGACTAATGTAAAAAACTATCATTGTATTTAGTTCATTCAATACTGATTCGCACTCCCCTTATAACTTTTGCAAAGTAGCAGTTTGAAACGTGTGCCGATGTATGCGTGAAGATAGACTATACTCTATAGCCACCGGATGGTTTTACTGCTTCTTATAGATAACTCATTGCAGCAGTAATTGTTCTGGATTGCCAGTAAGCTGCTGTACATCGGGAAGACAACGTGGATGCTGACAAGCATAGGGACATAGCAACGGTAGACAGTGACCCGGAGGGAAGGAATGAATTCTTCAGTCATCCACAAGAGGTCAGTAGCCAGGCATGGGGAGTCATCACGAAGTCATAGATCCATATTTTGGTGGGTATCATCGATCACAGACGGCAAGAACTTTGAACTTTAATAGAGTTTCAATGCAAGAGAACCAACGCAAAAGCGCTGGACCTCCAGCAACTGCACGCCAATTAAAAAACTGCTCAGGGCGTCAATGACTTGATAATGACAAAAAGGCGAATCACGTTTGAAGATTTAGAAAAGGCGACATATCCATTAAGGGGACCTTCCATGCCATCATCCATGAGGATTTGAAGATGAAGGTGTGTGTCCAATGGGATGTTCCATACCTTCCACATTGATCAGAAACAGAAGCGTGTGGAGATGTGCCGACAATTGGTTAAACAATTTAAACAGTTAAATACAGATCCAGGGGAGTTTATTCGAAATCGGTTCACCGTCGACGAGTCATGGTTCTTCCACTAGACGCCAGATCCTCAATATTCAGCGGATCTGACTCTTAGCGATTATGTGGTACTTTCGGCGCAATGAAGAGGTCATGCGGGATCAGTTTACCACCAACGACGAACTTCATGCAGTTGTGCAACAGTGGCGCCGGGATCGACACAAGGAGTGGATGGCTACACAAATACGGATGCTGCCCAATTGACGGCAAAAGTGCATAAATATTGGCGGGGAATACCTTAAATATAATCTGTAATCATTTTTTAACGTCCCAAGTATGTTGTGACATTACGATTGTGTACAGCTGTAAGTAGTATTTTGATTACTTTTTAGTATTTTTAGCACATACTTTCATTAAAATCTCTGACATTTGGAAGTTGCAAATGCCAGAGATTTCTTTCCCAAATATTCTCCAATTCTGACATTTCAAAAATTACATTTTCCCCAAATTTTAAGTGTATCAGATGGACCGGGCACGTGGAACATATCGTGATGTGAATGCTCACGTGGAAGAAACGTAAACTAAAAATATAAAATACTGTTGGTAAAATCCCCAACACGTGAGTGCAATTCAAAAAGTTAAATAAAAAATTTAGAATAAAGAGATTATGAAGCTAACTAGTACGAAAAAATCTGTGCCACTTTGTAGCAATACTATTCTCCTTCTTTACATTCCAGTACATTATCCTGGAAAATCCAGACTACAAAAAATTTTGAAATTCAAATTTCAAAATTAAATGTTGTAATATGTACTACCATAATGAGTAGAAGAAAACGTATGATCAATTCGTTTATTGTGACATGAATTGAATAAAGCCGAGGATGTGATTTGTCGGAGGAGCTACTAAATTCTTTTTTGGATCTATCTTGCACTATGTTGTTATCATAGCATTATCATACGAAGTAAGCGGAAGTTTCGCGCATTTTAAAGAATTGTGTTTGTTAACTCTCTCAGAAATAAATAATGTGTGACGTGAACTATCGAGCAAGTGATATTTTTACCATAACATGTATTGTCATCTTGCAGCCTTAAGATAATGTGTTTTGCTCCAGGGTGCAGATCTGGGTACACAAATCTGAGTAAAAGAAATTTCCGCCGTCAAAGAAGAAGGGCAAGGAGAAATTTGCAAAATTTACAAAAACAGTTCATAAATGACAGGTAACTTCCAGAATTATATCTGCGATCTTAATTGTCTTAAAGGACTGACAACTACATCTGACTATTTTACCACTGAAGGTAAAAAAGTTAACATTTCTAGAACTAATTGACCCTTAAAACCGGGTGCAAATCTTCATATTTTTATCTAATTTACTAGAGTACACTTCCGTGAAGAAGAGAACCTCTCCCTCAAAAAAAAGTCTCTACTTGTGTAAAATCTCTAAATTTGAGATTTTAAGATGATAATAGAAATGCCCTTGATATCAATTCTGAACAAGTGACCAATTCAGAAAATGTTAGCAACTGTTCATTTGCAAGTAGATTTCTCCACATTCAAAGAAAAGTAAAGACTTAAGTCACAAAGAATGTAGCCTAATGAGATGAAAAGTGCTCCCAAACCAAATCGATAATCCAGATACTCATTTGAAAGAGAATTAAAAATGTGATTGATTCCTAAAAATTCAGTCTCCTAGGGTAATCTGTCGCGGAAACTCAATGAGAAACGTGTTTTTCACGTTTTATTTTTTCTCAGCTTCTATTAAATGTATCAGACTGAAAAAATTGCAGAGACGGGCAAAAGTATTATATTGAATTTGGAGGTATTTTTGTCAGCCAAATTTGGCGCCATAGTCAATTAGAAAAGAAAAAATTTGAAATTGATTTTCAACGTGACAACGTTGGAGTACTGTCTTAGTTTTCCCACTAGAATGTGTCTTTTGTACATTCTATAACATATATTTTTTTCAGATGTTTACACAATGTGAATGATAATGAAAAAATTAAAAACAATTTAATCACTTTAAAAATCTTGAATTAATTTTATTGATACCCAGCTGAAATATGTACGACATTTAGACGCGTCTTTAAAATTGTCAATGATCTTTGTATTAATATTTTTACAAAATTCATGCAAACCCAGTCAGCCTTCATGCTGATCGTTGGATGAATTTTGCGAATTTATATTCCGGCATGAGATACGGCATAACATTCTAGGGAAGCACACTCTATAGAACCCTGACTTTTAGATCGTAGAAAAAATGTACGAACAATAAGCAAAATCGATCCACGTGAGTCCTGCAAGCCCGTCTTCATTGAGCTTGGAAAAATTTTGCTTATTTATTAAGTTTCGTCAAAACTGTTTTATTAGTTTTTGTAAAAACTGATTTCTTCTGTAGTGTTCTGAATGAAAGGCGCGACGATAGCTTTCGGCTATAGTCGGCGGGCTGGCGGGCGTCACTTGTCATGTAATCGTAGCATTAAAATGTATACAACTAATATCCTATGTGGTAAAATTTTTTGACTCCAGATTTCGATTGAAACCTGAATGGATTCGGAAACAAACTCTAAGAGAGATTTATTTTGCAACGTAGATTTAATTAGTCCAACATTCCGACGACCGTGGCCCCCAGACTGCAAGTGAGGAAATGATAAAAAGGCAAGAAACAGGTGTTACATGAGGGAGCCTAAAGACAAGTCTCAGTTCTGAAAGTTTGGGAACGATGAATCGGAAAGAAAGACTTCCAAAGAAAAGTAAAATTTGTTATTTGCATTGTAGCAAAGAAATTAATTAATAGCGATTCCTTTGTTATTAAATACAATAAGATACAATTATTCAGAAATAATTGTAAACTAAACAAATGGTTCCTCGCATTTTTTAAAATTTTCGTTCATCTCAACGTGAAATCGCGGCAAAAAGAGGGAAAGTTAAAAGTATACCTGGTATCACAAGAGGCACAGTAGCAAATACAGATGAAGAAACTCCCTCGCCGCCAGAGCCCAGTTCTTTTTTCAAATAAAACTCAACTGAAATAGACCCTTAACATTTTTGGTATGTTTAAAAATGACAAATTAAAAATCTCAAACGGACATTAACTTAACGCCCGAACTATAATGTGTCTGAATACAGCCAAGTCTAGAACAAATGACCTCGATAAAGAACTTAAATAGATACTTATTGACTTACCCGCATACATAGAGAGTGTTGTGTTTGTAAGCTTTTATGTTAGGGAAGCTATCGCAGGAAATTATATTAATGTTTGACTGTGCATCTTTAAAAAATAATTGTTTCGTTTGTCTCATTTCAATTTACTGCATTCATCAAGAGTATTCTTTTTAGTTCTTATTAGACTAATGTAAAAAACTATCATTGTATTTAGTTCATTCAATACTGATTCGCACTCCCCTTATAACTTTTGCAAAGTAGCAGTTTGAAACGTGTGCCGATGTATGCGTGAAGATAGACTATACTCTATAGCCACCGGATGGTTTTACTGCTTCTTATAGATAACTCATTGCAGCAGTAATTGTTCTGGATTGCCAGTAAGCTGCTGTACATCGGGAAGACAACGTGGATGCTGACAAGCATAGGGACATAGCAACGGTAGACAGTGACCCGGAGGGAAGGAATGAATTCTTCAGTCATCCACAAGAGGTCAGTAGCCAGGCATGGGGAGTCATCACGAAGTCATAGATCCATATTTTGGTGGGTATCATCGATCACAGACGGCAAGAACTTTGAACTTTAATAGAGTTTCAATGCAAGAGAACCAACGCAAAAGCGCTGGACCTCCAGCAACTGCACGCCAATTAAAAAACTGCTCAGGGCGTCAATGACTTGATAATGACAAAAAGGCGAATCACGTTTGAAGATTTAGAAAAGGCGACATATCCATTAAGGGGACCTTCCATGCCATCATCCATGAGGATTTGAAGATGAAGGTGTGTGTCCAATGGGATGTTCCATACCTTCCACATTGATCAGAAACAGAAGCGTGTGGAGATGTGCCGACAATTGGTTAAACAATTTAAACAGTTAAATACAGATCCAGGGGAGTTTATTCGAAATCGGTTCACCGTCGACGAGTCATGGTTCTTCCACTAGACGCCAGATCCTCAATATTCAGCGGATCTGACTCTTAGCGATTATGTGGTACTTTCGGCGCAATGAAGAGGTCATGCGGGATCAGTTTACCACCAACGACGAACTTCATGCAGTTGTGCAACAGTGGCGCCGGGATCGACACAAGGAGTGGATGGCTACACAAATACGGATGCTGCCCAATTGACGGCAAAAGTGCATAAATATTGGCGGGGAATACCTTAAATATAATCTGTAATCATTTTTTAACGTCCCAAGTATGTTGTGACATTACGATTGTGTACAGCTGTAAGTAGTATTTTGATTACTTTTTAGTATTTTTAGCACATACTTTCATTAAAATCTCTGACATTTGGAAGTTGCAAATGCCAGAGATTTCTTTCCCAAATATTCTCCAATTCTGACATTTCAAAAATTACATTTTCCCCAAATTTTAAGTGTATCAGATGGACCGGGCACGTGGAACATATCGTGATGTGAATGCTCACGTGGAAGAAACGTAAACTAAAAATATAAAATACTGTTGGTAAAATCCCCAACACTCCTTTTTATTCTAAATTATCTTTCGTAGGTGGAAAAAAGTGTTGGTATTGTGTGAATTCACTCTAAGTTCTTATAAAAAGACTGTATTAAAAAAATATTGAACGACACACGGTCGGAAACAGAAACAACAAACTCAGTTATTGATATTTAATACGTTAGTTGCTATTTAGATTATAATTTTAAAAGACGAAATAAGCATGTAACAAGTACGGTATCTTACCTTCTGGCCCAAAGATCCCCATGTCGATCAGGTTTTTTATTCAGTTTCCCACTGTGTATATTTTTTTGATCTCATTTGAAAATGTAGATATTCGAATACTCTTTTTCCACTTTATCGCTGCAGTAACATTTCTTCACATAAAACACTACGGATAATAGCCAACATCTTAAGATGTTTTGCGTTTGAAATTAGTTTTTTTATTCGGGAGCGAATATTTTTATATCAATTCTTACCAAACTCGCCCGTTGCTTCACGTATTCAATGATATTCAATGATATCAGACATCCCAGAGCTCAAGTAATCATGCAGAAATTGCACTTCTTCCGATCGAACGTCACACAGTTTTTAACTGTTTTTGACGTTAAATAAATAAATAAAATAAAGTTTATTATAAACTCCGGTTATCACAGCGATTTACAAACTTCAATCGGGTCTGTTAATTGGTGTTTATCGGCCTAGGAAGGCCTAACACCTATCAGGCCTACCACCTATCAGGCTGTTCAGCGGTCTAATTACTATTCTAGTGCAGGATATCATGTTATTTCTGTTCGTCGAATGTGATGGAGGAGGAATCTGTTTTTTAGTAAATCTTTATGCCTCACGGTGGCTAAACCAGCTGGAGAAGATCGTGAGTTCTGTCGTCGAGCGTTGTCTGGAACAAGACTTAATAGTTACCCCATCTGCCGCGAGATTTCGTGGCTAGCTGTTTATTCGCATTCCGCATTGTCTACATATTACGATTTCAAGAAGAATATATTGTAAAAGATAAAAATATTGTTTACTTGATCACCAAAGATGGCTGGTTCAAATATAGCTAGATTTGAAATAGTTTTAGTATTTTATTTTAATATGCATTACTACCAGAGAAGTGTGAGATAGAATTTTGATAATTGAGATTGGAAAGATATATATTTTATATGAGAGAAGAGTATTTTGTGCAGAATGATATACATTTTCGAGTGTCCTCACGAGTCGTGATTAATTATTTTAAAATTTGATCTTCTAATGCAAAACAAAATTTATAAGTGCCAGAACACGGAAAAGGCAAATATTTGCTATTTTAATGACTATTTTCTCATCCATGGAAACCTCTAATACGATTCTTGAAAAAAGATGCAACTAAAAAATAAAAATGAAACTTGCGAAAATTGTTTATCTTTTGAATTATTTCTTCAATTACACATTATTTACTTTGCCCTGATACTTGTCTTATTTTTGATAATGATGGTTTTCAATTATTACACTAAATACCAAAAATATACGGTCAATGTTTGAATTTCGTAACAATTAGAAATTGAAATAGAGGAAATATTATTAATGAATAATTAATTTATGTTAATTCAAATTGACTCATTAGGATATAATTCTTTTAAATTAGTTTGATATGTTAACAGTATATCTGACAACTTGTAATTACATTGAAGTAGAATAAACAAGTGTTTAAGATTTGTAAACGTACTTTTGAAATAAAGTCTATTCTGCTGAGTAATTTTTCTCGTTAGTCATTAGTAACTTGATTAAATATTTTTAAATACACGCATTATGTTTTCAATAGCATGACCATTCAAGAGTATTGAAACTGACTCATTTCAACCGTGTGATATCTAACAAATCGTTAACACACCTCTGGAATAATTATACAGGCAGAACTTGTTTCTCTGGCATCGCTGCTTCTATGCACATCGTTATTTCGGTGTAACCTTGAAGAAAATCGTTGTGCGTGGCGCTATTAAATCCATTTGTTAATTAAAGAAGTTGCTCGTTACAACGTCCAGCCACCTAAATTTTATGTAACGACGTCTTTTGCAAACAAAGTACAGAAAAATATAATGATACATTTCAGGGATTTGTTTAAAGTGGATGTTCTCTCTTTCTGCTCGGAAGATGAAATATGTTTTCCGTGGTACCGGAAGTGGTCTTTCACGAGCGATGGTATCGCTTATTATGGGGCGTTTTTCACCTGCCGCGAGGGAAACAGCGTTGAAGCGTACAGGGAAATGTGGAGCTGTAAAGTTTGTAGGACAAGGAGTTCAAAATTTTTGCAGGATTCCTGCGAAACATGAGGAACGAATCTGAGCATTATGATAGTCCAATATTAGCTTCATATATTGTTATTAGTTTGAAGATTTTGATTGAAATATTGCAAAATTCACGTAAACAATTAATTATTCTAATGTTGGTGCTAATAACTGCAAAAATTACGAAATGTGTTTGTATTAAATGGACATGTTAAAAATGGAAGATGGTAATTAAAAATATGGTCACATCAACTTATCATTTATTTATTTATTTATTTATTTTAGAAAATTTCACAGTTTTGAGTTTCACTGGTTTACGTTTTAAATATTTATGGGGTAAAAATAACACTGTTTACAATTCTGTTGTTTGGAATTTTTTTCTTTACAAAACTTCAACCATGATCTTTATTTACAAATATTGTTTTGCAAATAAAACCTTCTTTGAACGGTTTTGACTTCATCTACAAGAGTGCTCGTATTCAAGCTTTATCTCGCACTCTGTAGTATATTGTTTGCAAGTCCCGTTCGCCCTACCCTTTTTATACTGAGTAGATTGGTTGGTTGGTTAGTGATTCCGGGCGCATCAACGGATTTTACTGAGTAGAAAAAATATCTTTATTATGATTCCAATTCCTAAAACTTATAACTAAAGGTGATTTTGATGTTATGATTGTGAAACGAAAATCACCACCCAAATAGGTTCCACGTAGATCGGGTTTTTAACCTCGATACCCAGAAATGGAAGGGAGTGGTCTGAACATTAAACCACGGGTTTGCATGAGCAGTAAAGATGGTAAATATAATAATAATAATAATAATAATAATAATAATAATAATATAATTACATTCAAGCAGTTCTCAATTACACAAGAACAAAGAACAACTTTTTTATTCATACATCGCAGTGACACAATGCTATAACAATAATTACTTACATTGCGAATCTCATAAGTTCTTGTCACACTGAATCACACTTTAAATCTATTTCATTTCACCAAACCAAACTACATTGTAACTACATTTTATTGAGCATCGAATTGTAGAGAACACATTCCTGGTAGAGGAGATATAATAAACCAATTCCCGAACAAGATACAATATTCTACTTTTCAGTCAGTAGACATCAAGAGAATAACACAGAAATCGTAGCAACGGGGCAATAGGACAATGATCCGAGTAAGTATGAGATGAATAAAATAATGTAATAGGCACTTGTGTGATAATGCGCCTTATCGACGAAGTCATCATTAACAGCATCAAATCGCCTCGAGAAATTTAGTGCTGAGTTATTTGTTACAGATACAAAAATTGATAAGTGTATTAATGCACGTTATTGACGAGTGCCGTTAGCAATAAATTATTTTGTTTTCTCTTTCATTTCGTACCGTTGTTTTAGATCAAAAAGTATCTTTACAATCATAAGAGTCTTAGCGCCACGCACTAAGTGTGTGGAAAAGAAAAAAAATTGAAATATAAATTTGGCCAATTATTTGGGATATTTTGACCACCGTATGGCTTTCGGTAATCACAGACTCCTCTGAAATTTATTGGGTGGGGCATATCAATTTTAAATTAGAAACTGCGAAATCATCCTTTTGGCACTTTAATTTATGTTCATTTATTGAAGGAACTACTTGTTATTTTAAGATATAAAATTAGAACTTGTTTCACTCTGCTCGAGTAGCGGAGGGTGTCGCCAAGTTTCTATTTGGTAGGTTGATGATTCTAAATCTGCCTGACGGAGTTGTGTCTACATACGTAACAAAATGGTTAAAGACATTCCATCTTGAATCGTTGTGTGTGTAATAAAGGGTGACAAAAGCAGATCACATGGTATATTGTTGACTTTGTCGATATAGATAGATTCGTAGATGGAATTATCTTGTTTATTCACTTTTTCGATGTTCACAAATTATTGAACATGTGTTTACTATCACCTACTGGGCGGACAAGTTAGGTTGCAGTCGATTCTTTTGTAACGTATTCTCATTCCGATCCTCACCAACTGACACCACTTGTCGGTTTACTATTAGGGCAAAAAACATAATTCGACGTAACACCAACGTCATCGTCCAGGCAAGTGGCATCCAATGACGTGAGGGTTGTAGCAACTTCTCAGTCAGTCATCAGCCCCACTCCCCTTGCTGCTACGTCATCGTGGCGTAATGAAATGACTCGAGCGCAGGAAGGGAGCGAGGTTGCGACCAGCGGCGGAAGCAAATCGTTACATATTCAAACGCGTGGCCGCCGCCACCGCTCTCGCTTCCAACGCCACCACCTCCGCCATCTTCTCGCCCTCCGCCTCCACCGCCGTTGCGCCATCACCGCCATTTCCGATGTAAGAACTGCCCAGGGCCCTCAACTCTTTCCATTCCCACGTTCAGCGCACCGCACGGGCTTTGCCGAACTTCGAGAAGAACGCGTCGGGCGCAGCATCCCATCAGATGTTTTCAAAACATCGATGTTTTACAGAAGTATGGATGTTCTAAACATCGATATATTACAGACGATTATTATTATTATTATTATTATTATTATTATTATTATTATTATTATTATTATTATTATTATTATTAAATGATTAAATTATCCCAACAAATTTTCAGACAGTTATGACATAGTGGTTTTTATTTTCAATTGCTCAATTCATCATTTTGTACTACGTTTCGCCGACGTTTCTTCGTCATTTTCAAGTATTGAAAAAATATTTTTGTAAACATTTATGTTTTATATCATAATTTTCTAGGTACTAGTGTTTTCAAAATATTGTAACTTACCAAGACCAAATTGATTTAATGGTTGATCACGTTATAAGGAGATGTACAGAATATAACATATTGTCTGATTATATAACTGTCTGACAATTTATTGGGATAGTTTAACAATAATAAGATTATTAGACTGTTACAACTAAATATCAACCAAAGAATTTTTTTATCATCGATGTTTCGTGCTCGATGTGTTACGTTTTCGATCATTTGATTGTGAGTGAAAAATTTCCATCACAATTGTGTAAAAGACAAAATATAAAATAATAACTAATGCTACCATTGTCAGTTTGTGTGCACAAACCAAACGTGCTGTTTTCACTGTCTTCAGAGAGCATCCATTGTTACTATCATTTTTAATATTGTTTTTCGTTACATCTGAAGCATAAATTGATAAACACGGTCAATGTGAAATTAAAGTTTTTTGCACCCGAATGTAATGTTCCAGGTTCATAACCACCTTTAAAACATCGATGGTTTTTGATTGATGAATTATTAGCATTGATGTTTTAATGTTGAACATCGATGTTTAGTATCATCGATGGTTCGTCGTCAATTTCGTATCACTACTTCAGCACTGTTTTTTGTTGTGAGGAACCAACCTATAGTTCTCGCTTATACAAAGAGATATATGTAAGTTGTGTATTATTGGATAAAATAAACATTACCGCATGCTATAGTACTTATATTTGTTTACAATATCGAAAAAAATAAAACCTAGTATGAGATAGCGTGGACTTAATGGGTTTAACTGCCTATGTGTAAAATGATCGCATATAGCTGTGTAGGAAATTTGGTGAAAAAGTTTTAAAGTCGGAGATGCCTTTGTACTGTAATAGAAAGAGCAACCACTGATTCATGTTTCCATCGGTCCTTTCATCACTGTTGTGCATCCCTCACTACAGTACTTGTTACCCCCTTCTTCGATTTAATTTGATTTGATTTATTTTAGTCAAAGAACAGCAAACCTAGCCAGTGATATATGGGGGAAAAGTACAATCTGCGCACGTTTTCTTGAGCTCCAGAATCTCTTCGCCACTCGTTAATAAAAGGCAGTCAAATGATGAACTAAAGTACAAACAAAGGGAGGTTAACCACGTTTAAAAACTAGATATTTTCGCTCCAGAGTTATAGAAATTTATTTGCTTCGGTGAACGAACTGCAGATTTGATTTTTTAGTATTGCTAACATTATAGTAAACGACACCTCCGACTCTACTTCTACAGCAACTAGCAAAAGGAGACCTCAACAAAACGAGCGCATGGTGAAGCAACGTTTATATTCAGAAGCAAAACAAGGGACCATCTCAGTGTTTGCACAATGGATTAGGAAAACAGGACAAAGAAATGGGAGGGTCACTGACCCAGAAGCTGAAGTTCTTTACTTGTTATAGGCATATTAAGTCTTTTAAAAAATATACATTACGAATGTAATTTAATATATTATATATCATTTGGAAATAAATATTAATTTTCGTTTTGATGGTCAGAATAATCTCTAATTGTATAAAAGCAATAAAGCAGCAGAAACATTTTTCTTTGTACTTAAACTTGTGTCTCAGTTTTAATTGTTTAATGTCATCTGGCAATGTTGTAAAGTAACGTACAATTACTATATGTTGATTTCTTCTAGTGAGCTGTTGACACTGATACATGGTGAATGTAATTTCTACAGCGTCTATTAGAATTTTAAATACCAGTATTGCCTGAAAATATGTTCCCAACCTTAAGTAGGTACGTTTTGACAAAAAAACCACAGATTCGTAAATCTATATCGAAAGAAATAGTAAGATTCCAACGAGAATGAAGAGAAGCTCGCAGGAATCGTGTATTATCTTTGCTTGTGTAGCGCTCAGAGCTCACCTCATCGGCTCCGTCTCCTTCTCCTCTTGGAAGGAACTCATCGATCGAACAACATTGACATTATTTTATCCACGATAAATAGATTCATATAAGATAGGTTCTACGTTATTTGCAAATTAACCCTGCAAATGTTCTCACAATTAATAATATAATTTAGAACCCTGCATCTTCGAGACATTGTAATACCGTCAGAAAACCAATGAAGCTGCTTTCATGTTGACTCTGTCACTAGAATAATATCTACACAATGCTTCTTTTCGCCTCAATGTATTCTCTTGAGACAAAGAAAATACTTTCAACTGCAGTGGTTGGTCAAATTATTAGGGATAGAACTCAAGAGTTTTGTCTTTTATTAAAAAAAAGGTTTAATCTATAGATTACACAAAATTTGAGTACTGGCTCCATTGAAGGTTGAAGAAAACTGCCCTCGTATATCAGTACTACATTAGGCTTCATTTTAACTTGTTTGTACATTTTCTATCTATGATTCATATTCCCTACAAAATTATAATTACATTTTCTAACATTGTAACATGGCAGATCATTTCCAATTTACAAACACGCGTGAAAAAAAATTACACAAGGTCAATCTTCGATTACAACACTCATTACTAGAGTCCGGAAGTTCAGGCATTTATTTTACCAAAAATAGGCAGGGAAAAATACATTTATTTTCACTAAAATAGTCATTCAAAACTGCACTTATTCTAGGTACTTCTAAAGTAGGGGTGCAAAAAGACATGTGAACAAAGAAGAATCACATTTAAAAGGAATTATCGTAAAAAAATATTAATTAAAATGATATACAGTTTTTAACTCTCAAATTTACATCAGCACTTAACGAGTAATGAAAGTAGCTCTTCATGGTAATCTTGATTCCACATGGCCGTATGATGGCACACAAGTGTTTTACTCGCAACACTCTCCCCTCGAAATGTGGGGAAAACAAGCAAAATAATGAGCAAAAAGGGAGTAAAAAGCAAAAATAAGACAAAATGGCAAAACAAGGTAAACAAGCAAAAACGGGCAAAATGAAAATCTACCAAAAGAACACCAGAAGTGTAATTAAGTGATTCCTATTATTACAAGTCATAAGATAGTAACAATAACAAAAAGGCATTTTACCAAACTTCCGGGCTCTACTCATTACATTCCTCTTTGGCAAGGAAGATCGTACGGAAGTATGCAATAAACATCGGGACATATTAGGAATTCTTTTGCCAAGAGTCACGAACACCAAACGTCGTAAAACCTTCCGCAGAAATAAAAATCATCTTACAATCGTAACGACCAGCGCGCTAAATATCACATAGCGAGCACGTTACAATCATAATTGATGTACGAACCGTTCGGTTACGCCAAGAAGCATTCTCCCTTCCCAGGACGCTATATTATAGCCGCGGAGAAAAGTAAATTCCTCCGGCGTCCTTTCACGCGCTCACAACGCCATCATTTTATTTCGCAAGCTGCGCGTATTGCCAGGCGGCGGGTGGATAATTCAAGCGCAGCTAACACCACATAGAAATCGTTCCCGTCGCGGTAAAATACGCGGAGGCACAGAGAAGCCGCGGCGCGCGGAGGCAGGCAGGCCTCTTTGAACGGCCGCGTCGTCGCGGCGCCGGCGACAGCATGAAGGAGAGATGCCGCGCGCGGGGGTCGAAGCTGCGATGCGCGCGCAGATAACGCGGCGGCGGCGACGTGGCGGTGACGGTGGCAATTGCGAGGGGGGTGATGGAAAATGGTGGTGGATGGAGGTGGGTATGGGGGAGTGGGCGGGGGCTGGTGGGTGGGATGGGGTGGTGGAGAAGGAGGAGATGACGTTGGCGAAGACGGTGGCTGTGGCGGTGGCTGTGGCATTGGCGGTGGTGGTGGCTGTGGCGGTAGCTGTGGCTGTGGCGGTGGCGGTGGCGGTGGCGGTGGCTGTGCCAGTGGCTGTGCCAGTGGCGGTGCCGGTGCCGGTGGCGGTGGAGGTGGCGGTGGCGGTGGCGGTGGCGGTGGCGGTGGCGGTGGCGGTGGCGGTGGCGGTGGCGGTGGCGGTGGCGGTGGCGGTGGCGGTGGCGGTTGCGGTGGCGGCGGCAGATGGTGGCTGGCGGTTGGGTGTAGCGGTGGCTGTAGCGGTGGCGTCGGTCGCCTATGTAACCACTTAACAATGGTCGTGTAGTCCCCGGTACTCTTTTTATCGACTTTCAGACTTTCCGCTTTTCAACACTGTACTGGACTTCAAATCTCGTTCTAGTCCCAAGAGTTTTGTGGTGGACAAAATGAACGAAGCGATTTGATATAAATGTCATCGATTTATTCTTGTTTACTGTTAATTTATGCAAGGAAACGTACGCAAACATTATGCGTCACGTTGACCTGGTGTTTTTTAATCTATAAATTAATGAGACAGACAAACAGACATGTTTCTTAGACTTGAAACGTTTTTTTTAATTTTATTAACATTAGAGCGAAGTGTGATCCGTGAAAAACAGATGAGCTCTAGATTCTAGAGCTCAAGAAAACGTGCGTAGATAGTACTTCTCTCCTATACATCACATACAGTTTTTACTGTTCTTTGACTAAATAAATTAAACCAAGTCTAAAAGTTACACAAAAAACTTCTCACGTTTGGCAAAGCTGTATTTGACATTAATTAATGATGTAAATTTCAAGAATACGTGTCATCTTGAGAAATATCAGCATCTATTAATAATACTGTTGGATGGAGTTGATAAAAAAATTAAACAACAGCAGTTTTCGAACATTCATAGGAACATTCATTAAAATGTGATTTATACTATACTTACAAGCGCACTCTGCTCTAATAGATTAGAGCACAAAAAATAGAGTGAGAATATGAGAGTTTTGAGAAAAGATTTTAAATGTTCTAGGTTTTAAGATTCCCCCAAAATTAAAAGATCAGTTCCAAATTTGCAGAGTTTTGAGTTACGTGAGATCGATGGAAGAATAACCAGTATGAGGGAAAACCTTGTGGACGGATTATTTTTCACTGACAGGTAGACAGAGAGTCTGCAATAGGCAGTAAGACAGTCAGTGAGACAGAGAGGCTGACAGAGATATGAGACGTGAGGCAGAGAGTGGAACAACGAAGCAATCAATCATCCAATCCACTAGACAAATGTAGGTTTTAAAATACATTGTTTGGCATTACGGGCCTCAAAAACGTGTATTTCAATCACAATACTGACATTGTCGTTTAGGAGGGATAGAAATACTAGAGGTAGGGAGTATTCATTTGTGGTAAGGATGCAATAGAGATAAGAAGAAATTGGGCCATTAGAGAGTTTGAGATTATGGGTTAGAAATGAGTAATTTAGAGAATGATTTAGAAATTATTGCTAGTAATAGGTCACCGAATGTGGAATGAAAATTATGCGATTTTGGAAGGCATTTTTGAGAAAATAGAAAACACCTATTGAAATCCTATAGTTATCGCTTGTGTTTGAAATATTCCAGACACAAATTGAAAACGAGCCGTGAGCAAAACCACAGTACATCAGTTATTAGTGAATTGACTCGTCTGGGAAGGAGTATTAGCGAAGGTAGAAGATAATAGGGAGTTTGTGCACTCTCGAACATTAAAGCACTATCGATCTTCAGCGCATGCCTAGGTCAAGTTTCGCATCACTTTAGTGCATCTGCGCATGCGCAGAAGATCGACAGTGCTGTCCGCTGTGGTGGGCACAAACTCCCTAGTATGCAACATCGATGTCTTAAACATCGAGGTTTTAAACATCGATGATTTAAAGACGATGTACTTTAAGATCGATATTCTTACGTTCACGTGCATCCATGTTTTTACTTGCTTGAGGTTTTTACGTTTTCGATTATTTATGTAAATGAATCAATACAATAATCACAATTTTGTAAGAGATTACGTACAGATATGTAACTGATAATTCACGTGTTCGAACGGAACGAGCAACTTAATCAAGCACAGTTTTGACTGAGCGATGACACCGATGCCCTGATATTTCCTACGACTGTCTTCGTATCACGCGGAGAGGCGCCAACGTATGCAGCAGCGCCGCAGGCGTAAGTACGTACGCGTCCCCCGTCCTCCGGTTCCCTTTTCGGTGAACTGAGGAAGCTCTGAACCCCTGAGATGACACACAGCGCTCAGGCTTTCAGACTAAGTGTCTCGCCACGACGCAAAGTTAGTAGATATTGTAGCGTCGTGATGAGTAAAGATGACAGGATTCTCAAACATGTACATTTAATTTGTAAATAATATACAAGGATAGCTTAATATGCACAGAGCATATATCATCCGCGTGTCTTTTGCGGAAAAGAGATGATGATCCTCTAATAAAAACCTTCATATGTTGATATGCATGGTATGTGTTGTCATGGTCGTCAGGCGGGACCGTCTCTCATAAAGGGATGAGAGAGTCTACGACGTTATAATATCAGTGCTATTATCGAGTTAAATTTTTCTCCGCGTCAAAATTACAACTCGAGGCTATTAAATCAGGTTTAAAAACATCGGCGGTTTTTTAACGATGTTTTCTTAACATCGATGTTTTAATCTTGATGTTTTGAAACATCGATGTTTTTAATCTTGATGTTTTGAAACATCGATGTTTTGTTATCGACGTCGCCTTCTTAGTAGATAGACCGACGCGGCAAGAGGCGCTTCTAGATTTATTTATATTTTAGATAATTAGGGCTTTATTTATTTTTATTCTAGATAATTAGGGCGAAAGAGCATTTCTTATCTTGCGACTTCATTCAGGGCATAAGTGACCACAAAGCTCTATTAGTTGACTTAGACATAACTGTTTCACAAAAATAATTCCTAATGGAACAATAATATGGCAGTACAAGAAGACAAATACAGAGGGGCTTCATCACTACCTGAGACAACAGTACGATCGTTTTCAGAGAATAGACGGAGAGGAAATCTGGAACTTGTTTAAGAGCATTCCAGATAATGATTTGCAACCTTTGTGCCGTGCGAATACTTAAAAAATAATTCAGAATTAGAATATTACACTGTGAAAAGTACACTTTGAAGAGAAAAAACACAAAGACCTTCAGTAATACACATCGTAGTGAAAATCATATGATACATTTTCATAACTGTTCAAAGTTAGTTTAGTGCGGAAAAAGAAAATTACGCAGGAGATATTTTTACATTTCGACTGGAGGGAAATAATTTGTCGTGGTTTTACAAATACGTTCGCAGAAGAAGAGATAAAGAAAAATATCCCATTGTTAGAGATGCCAAGAACACGTTATTAATAGATGATCGAAAAAAAGCAAACGCATTTAATACTTATTTCAGTTTCATTTTCAAAACAAAATCTCATCGTACTCGAATATCAAGGGAGACTGAATCAAATAAGTTTGATATAGGCTTAAATACATTGCGAAAATGAGTAAAATCTGTGAAAATGGACAGTCGCGGGGTCCAGATGCCACATCAACTGACATAATTAAACTCGGTGAAGAGGCAATTCTACCGTATCTAACAAGATTATTTCAATCAACAATCCAAGCGTGCCCGAAGATTGGAAACTAGCTATCGCATACCAATTTTTAAGAGTGGCGATAGAAGTGATTTAGCCAATTATAGACCAGTAAGTCTTACGTCAGTTGTATGTAAACTAATGAAACATTTGCTAACTAGCTATATATATATATATATATATATATATATATATATATATATATATTAGTCAAGAAAGGGAACAAAGAGGATGGCTATTTCAGGGGCAACGTTGTTTTAGTAATGGTTTCTCTTACGATAATCAGATAGTATCATATTTCCAGGACATAGAAAATGAAACAAAGTGGGAAGGTGGACGCCGTAATAGTAGATTCTACCAAGGCATTAAACGTTATCCCACGCGATATTTTGGTTCAGAAATTACTGCATTTGAGTATTGACACCAGAGTTGTGGCGTGGATTGATGAGCTTCTTCGAGATAGGATTATTGCCTTTATTGTTGTCATTGATATTATTATTATTATTATTATTATTATTATTATTATTATTATTATTATTAATATTTTAAAATGATTTAAAGTTACATTGTATTACAATTTCTAATTGTAATGTTTGTGAATTGTAGTGTTCTATCACCAGGTTGCATAAATCTATCTTCAGAAATAATCTATCTAGCTAGCTAGAAAGCTAGCTACCTTTTTGCGAAGGGAATTGTGGAAATATTCAACAAAACGCTGAAGTGCCCGCTCTCCTCAACAGTGTGAAATTTTTACTCACAAAATGCACAAACCCAGTATGTTCCTGGCGTTATCCACCCTGGCACCGAAATTATGTCTTACTTTAGAGCCTGGTGGTGCCTGCTCTACTACTTTGAGGTAGCATTGAGGTTTGACTTTGGCTGCTGTTCTTTCGTCTTCTTCCTTCGTGAAAATGGCGGTAATATATTTCTCTTCCTGTCCACTTCTCGTTGCAGATCATTAGTCACTATGTTTTCTGGTGTGATATACACCTGACCTCCCATATCATACGATGTCTTAGCGTGTTCCATCTCGGGCAGAGGAGTAGCGTATTTTTGGCGTCGTCTAGTTCATAGCTGCAGTAGAAACATACCACGTCTTCTGTCTTTCTGACTCTCTTCTATGCTGAACCTCTGATATGTTTTACAACATCCACACCCTGTGAATGCCTGAGTTAAATGATATGACATGAACCTATGTTTGCTGCTTATCCATTTGGATATGTTTGGGATGAGTCTATGAGTCCATCCGACGGTCTCCTTTCTGCCCCAGCGCTTTTGCCAGCGGTGCATCACGTTTTCTTTTGCTTTTTCAATTGCGCTATCCGTATCTTGGTGCGTTCGCCGTCCGTAGCCTTCTTGCTCATGGAAGTAGTTGTAACATTCCCAGAATTTTCGGAGTCACTTCTATAAGCCGTTATTATGCGTAGGTCACCTTGCCTATTGACAGTCTGCATTATCATTCTAAAATGATTGTTTTGAAGGGATTCTGTTCAGATCGGAGCTGCATAGAGTATTTTCGAGTGCATCACAGTCGTACGAATTCACCACCTCTTGTCGCTGGGACCCCCGGTGTTCGGCATCAATTTTCAATGATGCTTATATACCCAGTGCTTTTTACGCCGTCTCGGTAACGTGTGATCCAAAACTTAGCTGCCTGTCAATCGCCAATCCTAGATAGAGAAGGCTCTTGAGACATTCAATTTTTTCCTTGCCTATTAGGAATGTTGCAGAGGGGTAGGATTGTCTGTCTGTGATGAGTAGCGTTTCCGTTTTATTAGCTGCGTCTTGCAGCCATTTGGACGTCAGCCTCATCACTCTTCTCAGGATGTCGCTCACAATGACTTCTAAAAGGGTCGATGTTTCCGCCGTTGCCATTATTATCGTACCACTATTAAGACGTTTTACGAGAGTTTTATGCCCAGTAGAGTGTCGTACATGATATTCCTTTCGAAAGCACCACGTTTGGAACCTTGTGGGGCGCCACAGATAATTTCGACTTCTTTAGGTTCTCCTTCGGCTTCGTAAATTGTTTATCTGTCTGCAAGCAGATCTATCTGTTTTGGTAGATCCTTATCACACAGGTGCGGTATTCAGGGGTATATCAGGGCCTGGATTATTACCTCCCAGTTGGCCGAGTTAAAGGCGACATCGAGCGTTACGAAGCCTATGATTATTATTTTGCTCCCTTTCTTGCCTTTTTTGACCTTTTCTATGACTGTTTTGATGGCTTCGAGTGTCGATCTACATTTTCGAAAGTCGTATGGCGTTTCCGATAGACTGTATGTCATGGATAGCTACAGGGCCCTCGAATACCTTTCCTATGACGTCTAGAAGGCAGATTGGTCTGTAAGATATGAGCTCGTGCTGTGGCTCTGGCTCAATCTCTCTCTCTCTCTCTCTCTCTCTCTCTATATATATATATATATATATATATATATATATATATATACACACACACACATTTTGCGCAGCATTACATAGCTTTCCTACGCATACTACGAACTAAAGTTGTACGTACTTGGAATTGGAGCATAGGAAAGTGATTTGAATATTAAAATGTAATTCATAATAATTATGCTGATGATTATGGAATGAATGAGTGACTGAAGAATGATGGGAGTGCGAGGAAAGAACGTCAGAACCTTACAATAACCTCACTATCTCACATTGTCTACAATTTATTACTATACACGTGGAGCGTTTCTGAAAATTCGCTATACTACGTGTCATACCCGTACATTAATACTTAAAATAGACGAAATAGTGTACTAACGTATTTGCATCAATTCATTAACATCAAAATGAACATCAGCATTCTCACGGGGATATTAGCACCAACATATCATTGTATTCTCTTTCCATTTTATTTTACAAAATAATTCAAGCAATTTTAACACCAATTGTTCACTTCGTCAATACAATGCTCTTTCAACATGTAATTTAATATTTCAGATGTCATTAATTAAAAATATTTGTTATATAGTATTCAATTGCTTTCGTCTTACTACTAACTTAACTAACTTACTTCTAAGGAAAGGATGAATGAATGAATGAATGAATGAATGACGGAACTTCAAAAATACGTTTCATTCTGGCGTGACTAGTACTTTTATTACATTAGCTGGCCACAAATTAATGAAATACTGCCGGTAAAGATATGTCATGTTATTTAACTTTAGTTCAGTGAACGCAAACCTCAAAAAGCCCTCACCCCTCCGGTTACACGTTCAAATTCAACTCTAGCAATCAATAGTCCGACCAATCCCCTCCTAAGCTTCTCTTTAAGAGCTTCGACGATGGAATCTAAAATTACTAGCGTTCGCGTGAGAGAACTCTCGCATGGTAACCACATCATCTTCCCTATTTTTCCATTTTCATGTTAAGCCTGTAATATATCTTTTTCTTCAAAAGCTTTTTATCCTCCGTCACTTGTTCTAGACGTCTCCTTGTAATTGATAATAATAAAATACACCCTTGGCAATACTATTTTTATTTAATGATATTACCGAGCAGAAAGGTGCACCCGTCTAAATCAATTGCGTGGAATATGAGGTAATTAGTTTCATTTCTCATACATTACATTAGTTTAGTCCCGGGATCGTATCCCGGTCGGGGCGACCAATTCTTTGAACTAATTTAATTATTCAAATACATTGTTACTCAGTAACATGGTCACAATTTGGATAGCTGTACGTCTGCGGAACAAATTCTCCGATCATAAGTGCATCCAACAGATGACGGGAAAGGTGATAATTATTTCACATACAGCTGCAGGTTGTACATGTTTTTAAGTAGGTGGGATGGAATCGCGATGCGTCGAATCAGCAAAAATGCAATAAAATGTTTAAGGTCTCATCCTGTAGATTACGGTATGAGAAACGTTTGTTTGAGGTCTTTGGACTCAAAGTTTTATTTTACAACCTATAACACTTCATTCAGGAATTATTTAACAATATAAATCCAAAAATGCTAAGAGTGTTGCGGTTTGCATTTGACATGAATATTTAGATGCGTCTTTAAAATACATCCTTCATATTTTTAAAGTCAAAGTGCAATTTGTCACGTCTCTGTAAAATTCTCTTTCTTTAGAGACCTCGTTTGTAAAGATAGGTTACGTGTGAGAGCCGCAAAAAATGTGTATATTAGTAAAATAATACAAAAGATAATATAAATCCAGATTTTCAAAAACAAATTCTTCTAATTACCAAAACCAATTACATAGTCAACTCGTCATTATTACAACCTCCGTTCATTTCCCCCTCTTATATTTTTGTTTCTATTCTAAAAGTAAACAGAATCATTCAGCCGTTTATTTCATAATTAGTAAATAGGATCCACTCCGTATTCGACTAAGACAAAGACTATGGCGTCACTTTTTTACTCACCATACTAGGCATTCACCCAATGTGACTTCACACAAGTAAATTTAATAACTCTTACAACTATCTATTAAATCAAATATCAAAACCTTTGTAAATCTATATCAAGTAATCCTATCCTGGCTGCAGAGGGTGTATTGGCCCAGCAGGAATATTTCTTTTTATAGACAAGCTTCAGCGAAAGCGAAACTGTCAGATACATAAGCGAACGTGACAATGAAGCATAAATTTGCACCAAAATGGGGCACAGTGAACTGTAGCATTCTTTCATTGCATATATTTAGTTCATAGTACGTCGGACTACTTTAATGAATATTAAGACACAATGTAACCAATAGCATTCTTTTGCAACTTTTACGAGGTTTAAACGTATGTCACCGTAACCAATCGATGCAATTTCCTTCGTCCCAGAGATAGTATCGTACAATTAGAGCAATTGACACAAGATAGAAACTTGAGGATTGGTAGAATATAGTTACTTAAGGTTTAAGGTTATGCTGCCAACAAATACTTATTGGAAAGAACGTCTCCGTGATTTCTGGAAACAGTATGGACCCAATACTTGATATACACGCTGTTGGATTCCTAAAACCCAGAGTGCGTAAACGACTGTAATATATCAGGAACTAAATTTGATTCCTTGACGGTGCGTGACAACTATAAAAAATTACCCAAATTTACATCTGGTGGTCCCTTCAATGTACTCCTTAAAATTGCTTCGGGGGCGCCTAGAGGACAACTGACCACTGATAAAGGAAATATTGGAATTGAAAAAAATAATAGGTATTAAAACAATTAAATTATTTTCTATTATTATCTGCAATGCATTATTTATATAGGATGTTTGATTTCGTCCTGTCACATTAACAGGTTGCCCCTAGTATTACATAAATGGAAACTGGAAGCCTTGACAACACGAAGGCACGGTCGTGTTTGTCCTTCTGTAGAAGCAGAGGTAGTGTTCATAATTTAAATGAAAAAGGTAATGCCAGTCAAGATTTTTGTAATCGATAGCGACAGGTTTTTTGGCCTCCGATCCCTTTCGAAGACAGCTGTCTACGTATGATATATCCTTCTCAATGCTGGTGATTACATAAGTGCGAAGAACGAAAAATATAATTCCGTTTTCTCTGACACCATTTGAAGATTCAAAAGGAAGTCTACAATATAATTTCGATGAGACAGCGTGGCACGTAAAACAAATTCTTAGGTCAAGTGGAATCAAGATCAAGTGGAATCAATATTACAAAGAGAAGAACGTTTCCTTACCTATTGTGCTATTGTAATTTTCGAGTTAGACAAACAAATGTGAATTACAGTGATTCTTTTTAAATGTGATTTTTTGCTTGTATGCTTTCTTGCCTGCCTAATTTAGCTAAGATAAATGCTTGAACTTCTGGGCTCTACTCATTACATTTAATACACATTTTTTCGTTTATTACATCATCTTTTTTGACGTGATTCATTTCTAAAATATATGTGGCGTAGAATTATTTTCAATTTAAACCGAATTATCGTGACAATAAAGAGATATTGATGAGATGTGTACCCGTGTAATGGCGGGGCGACGGACATCCAGTTGCAGATGCGGCTGGAGGGTGAGAGGCCGATGGCGCTCGCAACTTGCGCAGCAGGGCGGAAAGCGCCAGGAAAACAAACAGCGGCGCTGTCACGGCTCCTGGCCCCACATGCGCCGCTGTGGCCGGCCACAACAATTAACGGCGGCGGCAGCGGACGCCTAACCGAGCGTTTTGCTCACGGCTCACTGCAATCCCGCACGCCGTCCTGCGACTGTCGTCCCCGCCGCCGTCGTCCCCGCCACTGTCGTCCCCGCCACTGTCGTCCCCGCCACTGTCGTCCCCGCCGCCGACGCACCACGGCCATCGTCACCGCCGCCTTCGTCCTCACCGCTGTGGTCGCTGCCGGCGTTCGTCGTCACCACCATCGTCCCCGCCTTCATCGTCCCCGTCCCCGCCACCGTCGTCCCCGCCGCCGTCGTCCCCGCCGCCGTCGTCCCCGCCGCCGTCGTCCCCGCCGCCGTCGTCCCCGCCGCCGTCGTCCCCGCCGCCGTCGTCCCCACCGCCGTCGTCCCCGCCGCCGTCGTCCCCGCCGCCGCCGTCCCCGCCACCGCCATCCCCGCCACCGTCATCCCCGCCACCGTCTTCCCCGACACCGTCGTCCCCGACACCGTCGTCCCCGCCGTCGTCACCTGCCGCCGCCATCTGCCACCTTCGTCACCGCTAATGTGGTCCCTCCCATCGTCGTCCCCACACCGTCGTCCCCGCCCCCGCGTCCCCACCGCCGTCGTCCCCGCCGCCGTCGTCACCGCCACCGTCGTCCCCGCCACCATTGTTCCCACCACCACCGTCGCCACCTGCTGACTTCGTCCCCGCTAATGTGGTCCTCGCCGCCGTCGCCGTCGTCTCCGCCGAAGCGCAGTGCCGCCCTCCTCCACCTCAAAGGAGGTCGCGACCTGTCGCGCGAAGAAAGGGTCACGGGGAGGAAAACGAAAGCGCCCAAGAGACACGCGGTCGCCAAAAGAGCTACAAAATAACTGGGGCCACGATAATTGCCATGTCACCGAACCAGGTGTATGGGAGTGAGTACACTGGCTTGCAAAACCCGAGTTTACAAATTCATAATGAGAAATATTCCTTGTTTTATGCAATAAATAATATTACTAAGTCTTTATACTATCTGCAAATAATTAATTATACAAATGTTATGAAGGGGATTACTTCTTCTACTATTATTAATATTGTATTTCTTCCGATGCACGCCTATGTTCATAAATTCTCTCAATATTAAACATTAATATATTTTATATATTAATTTTATTTTCAATTTCAATCATGGGTTTCAACATACAACATATTACTTCTTACCTGTTGCAAACGGACGAGTAATTCTATACAGAATTAGGATTCCGGGAAGTTCTATTGGTTAAAACAAATTATTGAATTGATGGCAATTAATATAATTTATCAGCCTTTTCTCAAAACAGTAAAAATGTAACATTTATTCTTATATTTTCACAACTTCTATTGAGCTCATAAATGATTACTTTTCCTCTGTACAAGCATTAAAGTTCCGTAGGGTTTTGAATAGAGTTCGTAAGCATACTGCAATGCCTTCTCAGATGATTTCTCGGTTGAATTTTTTTTTAAGCTTTTAAACCTCCTTAAGGAAGTTATTTGCTTTTCTTTAATTAAACTGTAGGGGAACCAGTAGGAAGAACACGTATGGACAACACAAACACACAAACATCCATGCCCAAGGCGGGATTCAACCCCGCGACCCTTCGGTCCGAGATCACCACGACACTACTGCCTTAGCGATCTCGGCCACCAGGCCGACCTCGGTTGAATCTGATTTCTCGGTTGAAGCTAAATGTTGTCCGTGGAATGTCCTCGATACCCCTTTCATCACGTTTTCCCCTTTCATTAGAATAAATTAAAAATGTTTCCGGAATATCCTCAAAGATTTGGTACTAAATAGGATTTAATAATTTCCATTAAATCAATACGCGGTCGCGACTTTCTCGAGCTGTGCTTTGTATTAAACACCTACGTGGGACTGTCTATCTTCAGCTACTTATCGAAAATTCCTTCCATCTACGGAGCTATCCTAATATAAATCCCTGCGAAACACGGAGACTATTTGAAGTCAAATCTCCAACTACATTAATAAAAATTACAATTATAATTGAATGCTAATATTTTGCACAATACCAAGCTGTCAGACTAATCATAAGTTCCCGCCTCACTATCATTTAAATAATACCCAGTCTATGCTGAAAAACTATTCGCGCAGAATCGATTGCTTACGAGTGAACGCTTCTATATCTTTCGAGAGACTGACTAATTTAAGCTTCCCATAGAATCACAGCCTTCAACGCCCTCTTCATACCTTTTGCATGTAATGTGTTCGCGGCCGTGTTTCCCCAGATGAACAGCGATGTGACGCCAAGCATTGAATACTACACTACGTTTATTGGTTGTCATAACAATGTATATTCTTTGATTTCCGAGCCCGCATACAATTCCATTATTTCTAACGCCGTGAGTAACTCTGAGAAGGCTGTGTATTTGCTGAAATAAGTAACACGAGCTTGCATGTTAAATGTACAATTTTAAATTGAAGTAGTTTTAGGAGGTTGCTCTGACAATAGCTGAGGTGTTAGTAGCGCAGAAAGTGCAATATTTCGATAGTACTCAGCCGTTTCAAACATTGCGAGAAAGTAAGTGCTGTTGTAACAACACTAGGTTGGTTATAGTCTCAATAGGGTCAGTTGACGATGGGGATTTTTCTCCGTTACTTCGTCTGTCACTTGACCGAGATCGACAAATCCGTTCTGGGAAGATACAATCTTTTCGCTGACAGAAGTAGCCTAGCGTTTCCTTGTGGTAGTGAGAATCCATTTCCTTGGGTCTGACTATTGCCTGAGTCCTGCTGATGACGGTTGTCGCGTAGAATTGATGGTGATGTGTTGAGTGAGCATCTGAACTAGTGAGTCCCGCTAAAGGGTTGAATATTTTTTCACATTTTTTACAAACTTGAGATACAGAAATAAATGTTATCTAAATTGGAGGCAGTATTTTAACAATGTAGTTGTTGTGTATTAGTATGATATATATTTTCAAAACCAAGTGATTATAGTTATACTGTACAAATTGTCATATTTCGTTAAAAACTTACTAGTTAATTTTTAAATATTACTATTTAATCTATAACACATTAATTTCCCAATTATATTGTAAAAATTAATCTTAATAATACAATTCATGTCAAATAAGTAATTCAGTATTAATGTTACTCATATTTTACTCTTGAAAAACACCATTTGATATAGCCGTGTTCATGCACGTCTGCACCTTCAAGTATAACATTGCTCATGCCTGCTTCCGCCCGCGCCTCCGCCTTCGCCTTCGCCGACCCCTTCGCCCGCGACTACGCCCGCGCCTTCGCCTTCGCCCGCGCCTTCGCCCACGCATTCTCACGCGCCTTCACCCGCGCCTCCGTCCGCGCCTCCGCCTTCGCCTTCGCCCACCCCTTCGCCCGCGCCTACGCCCACGCATTCCCCGCGCCTTCGCCCGCGCCTCCGCCCGCGCCTCCACTCTCGCCTTCGCCGACCTCTTCGCCCGCACCTTCGCCCGCGCCTTCGCCGGCGCCTTCACCCGCGCCTCTGCCCTCGCCTTCGCCCGCGCCTCTGCCCTCGTCTTTGCCCGCGCTTTCGCCTTCGCCCGCGCCTCTGCCCTCGCCTTCGCCCGCGCCTCCGCCCTCGTCATTGCCCGCCCCTTCGCCCGCGCCTCTGCCCTCGCCTTCGCCTGCACCTCCGCCCTCGTCTTTGCCCGCCCCTTCGCCCGCGCCTCCGACCGCATCTTCGCCCGCGCCTCTGCCCTCGCCTTCGCCCGCGCCTTCGCCCGCGCCTTCGCCCGCGCCTCCGCCTGCGCCTTCGCTCGTGTCTCCACCCTCGCCTTCACCCTCGCCTTCGCCCGCGCCTTCGCCCGCGCGCGGTGGCCTTAGTCTCTCCCTGCCATTGTGTTCCAGGCCTGGTTCCCACTGGACGCGCAATCGCCAAGCGCACTTTTCCTCGCGCGCATATTCGATGAATGTGTTTTTGTGCGCGCGTTTTTTCCTCCGCGACCTCCTCGTCCGGGGAGGAAACAATTCGATGCGCAATGCCGTTTATGACGCACTGCACACAGTTTTGAGCAACCAATTCTACTTGTGAAACACGGATTTAATATACAGAAATAGTTGTCGCGCAATCCAGTAAAATATTCACGAAAATAAGCAACCTTTTGTTAGTCTAACCATGCATCGCTGCATTTACTTGCAAAACCAGAAATATATTCTGAGTCTGGATAAAATGATCGTGTACTAATATCTGAAAGAATCATGGCATTATTCACATCCTGGGTTCTAATTAGACATTCCAGTTGAAAAGCAGGAACTAGTGTAAATACAAAATTTTATTTCAAGTTAAGAAGTGAAATGTTTTATTAACTATATTGAAGCCTCTTGCATTTTTCAAACAACGGTTTTGTATTTCCGCGATAGTAAAAGATTCATGTTTAATAATCAACAAAGTGAAGTACGTATTGTTTCAAATGAAATACGAACAGAACTAAAATGTGAATAATATAAAGAAAATAATTAACGAAAATTAATGATATATTATTCAACAGATATCAGTGCAGAAATTATAGGATAACAAGGTCGTCAGATAGATTTTCCAAACTACTTGTTCAAAGGAAAAAAAATTACTTTGTCAGAAACCACGTAAGTTAACACTTGTATTTTTATTGTAATCTCTATACTCCACGTAAAAAAACACATTTTTGTTCTTATTGAGTATTAGAAATCATTCGTTCTGCTCAACCTTCTCGAATACTATATTCGACTCAAGTTACTGGCCACGTATCTGTCCGAAGGTAGAATTGATATTCCGCATTTCTGGGCCGCTCGCGTCCGCTCGCGGCATCCACAGGCATCCCGCGGGCGCGCTTCGCCGACGGCACGTCCGCGCCAACCAGGCCGCCGCGGCTGGGCGTACAACAAAATGGCCGCGGCGCGC
>BLKR01009950.1:0-76948 GCA_011170035.1 Teleogryllus occipitalis
GGGGGGGGGGGGGGGGGGGGGAGGAGGCGCGCATCACAGTGGGTGCAGATCGCAGATATCACTATGGCTGGATACCTTACGGCATTCCACGATCGAATCTTGTGAAACATACCATGCGATTGAAAGTAAAGTACGTGTGGTTTAATATCCTTAGGGAGTAATGTCTATTTTATTACATCTGAGCAGTGTTATTAATACATTCAAACGTCAGTGCGTCAAAATTCAATAAATTGAATTCTTTGATAACTAGAACGTTCTTCTAATTATCCACAGTTTTAAAAGTAGAAAAAAGGATAACATACAAGGATTTATTCACGTGTCTCAGAATAAATGTTGCAAACTACCAAGGCATTTAAAGAGGGCGAAAATGGTCACATTTTGCCAACGAACATGTAGGAAATTGCATATAACGGAGTTACAAGAATTTATGCACGAGACACTTGCCCTTGATTGTTGGGCAGCTTCGTGTTGGCAGGCGTTCGGTAGGTGCTTGAAATATCCTTGATAGCGTCAAAACGTGACCTGCCAAACAATTGTGCAAACGCGATTGCCTAACACTGATGCACAAATGTCATATGCGGAACTTCCGATATATGAAATTTCCATTTATGTCCGTTGGCAAAAGTGATAATTTTCGACCCCTCTACATGGCCTGGACGTTTATAACATTTATTATGACAGATCAGTATATGTTATGTCTCAGGTCCGAATTTGGCTAATTCCCGTCTCACACTCGCGTGCTATTAATTACGGCTAGCGGCTAGCTTGGCGTGGCGCATCCGGCAGGTATTGCCAAGTAAAACATTTTTATTTGCGCTCTGAGTTCATAAATGATAGAAATTGTCAATTTAATACCGTTCGCTGGTTCGTCCATTCTCGGGCAGTAATATATACAGACGAATATATGAGTGAGTGTGTGTGTTTGTGTGCATATAAAGCGATTAATATTTTTAGAAATTGTTTATTTAATTGTAAAAACGTCAAATTATTTTTAATTTTTGTCAATCTGATCAATCAAGTCGTTACAAGTTATGTTAACACCGGAAAGACATCACAGTAATTCACAGAGTTTCACCACTAGATACCACTCTTGAAACCCTCAAAAACATGATTTCTAAAACTTCTTTCAGAATATCCAAAAGGATCTGCCTAAAAATAGTTCCAACTGGCGTGTCCTATAGAAAGAATGAAATGAGTTATTGATCACGTAAGTGCAGTAAATCCCCTCAAAACAACACCTTTTAGATCGTTAACCCCCCTCCCAAAAACGCACTGTTTTACAATTCTACCATAATGTTTTTGAAGTATTCGAAGAAAAAAAATGGTTCCCGTGTATTAGACGGAGATACGTCGAACGTCATCACACGCGCCCCATCAAAACATCCTTTTGAAGTTCTCTTGTTTCTTCTTTCATTCGTCCATCATTCATCCATCATTATTAGCATTATCTTTATCTCTATCTATTCAGGCATTCCCATTCCATCTCTGGTCAAAACGATAGCTTCATTTACTAAATTGAAAGAAAATAGTGTAGAATAAAAAAAGGAAATGGTACCGACCATGATATTGGCTGATTTATTTTATTTTCATCTACGAATCCTCAGTAAAAATGGTAACAGTAAAAAAGGGGACATGGGACGGATGACGGGGTGACGGCGGGGATGGGGTTGAGGGAGGGGGACAGGCGGAGGGGACGGAGAGGAGAACGAGGGAGTGCGACGGGAGTGTGGGAGAGGAGAGTGGAACGGGAGAGTGGAATGGGAGAGAGTGGCGAGAGAGTGGGACGGGAGAGTGAGACGAGAGTGGGACGGAAGGGTGGGACTGGAGAGTGGGACGGGAGAGTGAGACGAGAGTGGGACGGAAGGGTGGGACTGGAGAGTGGGACGGGAAGGAGGACGAGGAAGGGGACCGGGGAAGGGGGTAGAGAAGGGGGAGGGGAAAGGGGACCGGGGGCGAGGGAGAAGGACGGCGGAGGGGGCCTGGGAGAGGGACGGGAGAGTGGGACAGGGGAGTGGGACGGGGTGCGCGGGGGAATGGAACGGGGGCGTGGTGGTGGTCGGGGAGGGGGCGGGGGCGACTCGCCGCGGAAACAGACGTGGCTGTCAGTGGGCGGGCGGAACGGCGTTGGCGTCGGTGGATGCCCCGCCTCGCAGCGCCGCTCTCGCTTCAAATGCAAACGATTTCGAAGGCGCCGCGAAGCCTCATTTCTCACGCGCGGGTTCTATGCGCCGCCGCAGCGTCAACAATGGCGGGGGCGCCCTCGCTGCGCTGCCCGGAGTAGTGTTTCCTGCCAGGCGACTCGGGCCCTCTCTCAGAATCGCGCTGCTGTACCGCACGATGTTCCCCGCCATTATCCGGCTGAAAGAAGAAAAGGATGTGGACGAAACACAGGCGTTTCCATGGGAATGTCAATCACTGCGTAGGTAGTCACGATGTTGGTCGCTTCCAGCTCTCTGATTGGCTGCCTTGTTAAAACGTTCATCCTGTTCTTTTTTTTTTTACAATATATGAGGATGAAGTAGATTGTTATTTTAAAGAAATGAGAGTACTTAACTTTACAATTGCAAATTAGATGTGGAATGAAATCCGAAAATGAACACAACACAATTATTTCACAAATACTCGAATTTTTCATTGTTGCTCGCTGAGATGAGAAATAAATGCTGAAGGAGGGCTTCTTTGACATGAGGTCTAGCCCCTGCTTTGGCTCAGGGCCCAGGTATTGCGGGGCAGAAGTGGTCCTCGCAGTTATAAAGTAAACATCACTCCGTGTTCGACCGACGGCCAGATTGAGTTTCTGGCGTGTGTCGTCAAGTTCGGTGTTTCGGGATCGGTCGAAAGACGGCGATTCATAGCCCGAAACGTTGATTAAGATATTCGATGAAAGTATCTTATCGGACTAGTCATTAGCTTGTACGTTTGGCAACATGAGCCACGCCCTCGTTAGCTGTTTGAACAAAACAATCCCAAACCGTGTGTTCGAGTTCTTCTCGTGTTGTATATTCAGCGTAAAAAGTAAAAAAGTGAATTCCACAATGAACCGCAGTGATCTTCATAAAAAATAGAGAAAAGAAGGTTGATTATTGCGTACAAGAACAGTTTGTGATAGAATATCCCACGAACAAATTTGACTTGAACAGGAATGGTGATGTCAAGAAAACATTTGATCAGTGCGTCAGAAGCTATTATTGCATTGTTACGACTAAAAACGATGCCTAATCGTGCAATGATAAGTGTTAGTGTCATACCACTATCACGATCACAGCAAGTCCTTTCGAAGCGTATGCACAGCCAAGCGAATACAGCCTTGGCAGTATCATGAGTCACAGTCTGCGTCTCTCACGCCGCATTATTCTCCGTTGAAAGTGTTTGATTGATTGACGTTTGCACAAAACAACTAAATGTAACGCTTAACCGTAACTTCATGCCGATTTAAGTTCTGCGCTTGTTCAATACGGACATTTCTATGTACAGTCGATTCCGGTTATAGTGAACTCGGAAATAGCGAACCCTCGGTTAGTGAACTTAAGTCACTGGTCTCGTTTCACTTACATTACAAATCTTTGATCCCGGTGAATAAGCTGATAAGTCATGAACACTTAACTTTACAGGAGAGCAAAAAACAACGTTTAAATGAATTAAATCAGGGATGAATGATATTCAAACGAAGGTGATATTCAAACAAAACTATTTGTTGGAATATCATTAATCCCTTATTTATAGCATTAGTTTAAAGTTGTTTTTTGCTCCCCTGTAAAATTAAGTTTTTTTGACTGATCAGCTTATTCACCGGGGTCAAAGAAATAAGCATAAGAAAATTCGGTTATAGTAAACTTGAATCTCGGCTATAGTGAACGTAGGAAATTCGCCCAAGGAAATTAATTCCCTCCCGGAAAATAATATATCGCCTCAGTGCCACAAATTCCAACACCAGGCAGCTTGAAAAAATATCGTCGGCCGAAGGTTATAATAGAAGTCTACACTGAGGTGAAGGTAAGGGACCGGGAATGGGCACTTTATTGATGACCTTATACCACTGAATTACACTGCGGAAACAAAGGCCGGGCCCTGCGTGGGCTGCAACTGGCGGCGGCGACGCGCGATTGCTTTGTTTCAGTTTCAATCTGGGTGTTACTTGAGATTCCGCGTGACGAAGAGCGTGGAGTTCTTCGTAGGTGACAGGAAGCACGCGACTGCCACAGCCTGGCGATATCGCGGGGAAAAGCAATCATTTTCATTAGCCGTTTGTTCCATCCCCTACACCGGTAGCGGGGGCATCAACTGATGTCACTGCAGCGCCTCTAACCGGGAGGTCCTAGGTTCGAGTCCTGACGGCGGCAGGATTTTCGACACTAGCTTTTCAGCTAGGTCGAATTCAGCTGCTGTCTGGAGGAGAATTCTGGCGGCAGGCTGCTCTGATCGGTAGTTTTCCGTGGTTTCTCTGATCAACACCAGGCGAATGCCGGAGCAGTACCCTACCAAACGGGCCACGGACCGCGCGCGATCTGTCCTTCCTCTTCCTTGTCCTAACACTAACTTACTCTAATATGCACTACACTACCATATATTCCGGGAGACCGGTCGGGAGCTTAGAGCTTGTCCCGACTGGGACGGTGCCCCGTTGGTGGGAGAGCCTTGGTTAGGGGAAACCCCACTAGCCGACGGTAGGTCGGCGCCGGATCTCGCCATCCAGCGGGGGAAGATCACTGCCATCTCCCGAGAAAAATAACATGCACTACACTAACGGGACTAATGACCGAAGTAGTTGACGCGCCCGGAAACACGAAAAAATCAATCACTCAAATCCATCCCCTACCGAAAACATTTCGTATGTTATTAGGTGAGTAAAAGGGCTTTCGGAGAGTGAGGCGGTGTTCCAACAGTGCAAAAGGTACTGAAGGGTGTCAAGACTTCTTTACGATACTTAAGACACAGAGGACAATGCAGAATCTAGTATTGAGAGAGCACGAATTCCGGAGAAGAATATAGAGAAATTACTAATGAAAAAGTACGAAGGAATTGAGAATAATTGCTTTTTAAAGGACAAATAAAGATATTGAAATTTTTAGTTTGTGCTGTTACTGTATTTTGCTGTACCTATGTATTAATAAAATCAATCGTTATGGATAAATTCTATTTAATTTTGACATCCTCGGGTACAGTGAACCTCGGATATAGCGAAGCAAAAATGTTAGTTCGCAGAAGTTAGTTATAACCGGAGTCGACTGTAGTCACAAGTGTCAATTACTTACGTACTTTAATCCGATCATAATATGGCAACTTTAAACACAGCAATAGCCACATCAGCCTACAATACAGTCCCTACATATAACTCGTGAAAACCATAACACGATTTATTCTTGTTTACAGGCAAAGTTCGTAATTATTTGCAAATTTTCACTGAGTCTCTTCTCATCCATATTGGGTGTTTCTCTACATGTTCTAGTTACTGTCAAAGGTGACGATAGATTGCATACTGTTTAATGAACGGTAAAGAATGTAGGTTTAACTCAGACTGCCATAAGAGTTTGCATTGAAGGATTTATGTCCAAACCGTTACCCGCAGTACTTGTACTGAAGTTCTTTGAATAATGAGGAAGATAGCGCTCAGAGACGCTGGAAGCACATGAACCTCGATTAAGTCAGTCCCAACAGGCTGTGTATCCGCCACACATTCCACATGGATTAACCAGATTCGAACCACAGCCCCCAGCCAACAAGAGTCATGTGTAGCCTCGAGTTACCGCACTGCAGCTCCACGGGTCGACCCAGTCAATCAACGTCAGTTCTAGTAGCAATCCGTCACAGCCGGCACTGCCGCCTTCCTTGCCGAGCAGGGGCCAGAGCATACGCCCACCTGGAGCAGGATATTGTACATACCTCGGTTGCGAAGGCCGCGAGAAACCCAGAAATGAAATTAGAGGTGATATCACAGCACAACAATCCCTGCATTAATTGTAACTTTTGCAATTTTCGAAAATTCAGAGCGCGCAGAATGTATGTCTTGCACCATTTTCAATCGTCATTTGAGCAATTCACGGAAAACATTTAAAGAAAAAATTTTCAGCTGTTTCCGAGCAAACTTATTTTAAAAAATGCTTTTACTTCAAGCAAAATTGCGCAAAAATTATTCGTATTTTCGAAAAAATGTTTATGACATTTTTTAAAGATCTAATTCTTTAGAACGTATTTTTAAAAATCTCAATTATCAATATGAAAGTTTTGCGAAGTTAGGTTTTTGCAATTTCCGAAAATGCGGAGATTCACTGAAAATGGGACCTGCGCAAATTTTATGAAATACTTTACTTATTCAAGGAAAAAATTTAATCAATTGGGAGCTATTTTGAAAACATTTTTAAAATTTTGAGGCTTCATGTAAAGTACCTCAAAATCAAAATATTTCTCCCAAATTTCAAATTCGATAGGACTCGAGTTCGACAGATCGATCGGTGAAAATCAATTTTTGGATAAAATCGTCTGAACGGTTTAGGTACTACTATTGTGGGAGAATTGTGTTATAATTACACAATTTTCAATTGCTGATGATGGAAGAAAAATGTGATATGTACTAGGTAACGACCGAATTGTGGATGCTAAGAGAGAAATATTACAGTAAAATTACAATAAAGTGTAGAAAATTGAAAAATATTTAAATAAAACAAAAGATGTGTAATGAATAATGTGTGTAACTTTTTCACCCCCTCCTTCACCATTATCACCATCACCACGACCACGACCACGACCACGACCACGACCACGACCACGACCACGACCACGACCACGACCACCACCACCACCACCACCAACAGCAGCAACAACACGTTATAATACCCTTCATCTTAATGTCCCGCTGCGTCCTGAGAATTTTGTTTTCAGATTTTAAAATCTTCGCCTGAGGTTGCTGCAGCTCGCAAAGCACATTTCTTTACCTTTAGGTCGGCGCCGGTTCTTACCATCCAGTGGGGGAATATCACATCCATCTCCCGAGATGAAAAATATCAACATGCACTACACTAACGGAACTAATAACCTTAGCAAAGTCGTAGGCTTCCGCGGTCGGAGTCATGTGAATGATCTTGGCTGTCCGGGTGATGCCGCGTCGAAGGCACAACGAAAAGATGGTCGAAACGTCGGCAACACAGCCTTCGACGCGGCGTCACCCGGACAGCCAAGATCATTCATAATGACCTTAGCAGTTGACGGGCCCGGAATCACCAATCAAACAAGCAAACCGACAATACAATATTAAGATGTAATAATACCCTTCATCTTAATGTCCGCGGCTGCTCCCAAAGCACATTCCCTTCTCGCGCGTCATCGTGTCGCCGTCCCGTGTCGGCCGGTGGAAACGCGTGTCGCAGCCCGAGGACGATGGCGGCGGCGGCGGCGGCGGCGGCAGCGCGGCGGCGGTGACGCGCAGCCCGAACCACAGCCTAAATCGTGGGGCAGGCTCTCTTCTTATCGCTTCGAATCGCTTTCCTGCTTGTAACGAACCGGGCTCCGAACTTCTTCCCACATCCATTGCCTCGTTTACGGTTTCATTTGAAATTCGGACGAGCTGGAACGGACAGGGCGTCCTTGACACTTGTGGCTCGTCCATATGGCACGCAGCGCGGGGGGAGGGGGAGGGGTGGCGCGGTCGGGCACTGGTTGAAGGGCGATCGGCTTGGTTGGGAGGTAGAAACTGCAAGGAGACAAAAGAGTAACGAAAGGAGAAAAGACTTACGAGAAAAGAAATACGAAAAACGGCACTTTTATGTCGCAGCATTACATAACTTTCTCTATACTTCGCGTATTACTATGTATATATACGTGAAAGTATACAGAAGAGGAACAACACAATCGAAATGGAAGTACGACAAAAGAAATAGAGAGAGAGAGAGAGAGAGAGAGAGAGAGAGAGAGAGAGAGAGAGAGAGAGAGAGAGAGAGAGAGCACAAAGAGAGAAGTGATAGGAAGGTTAAACTGAAAGAAAAAATGAGGAAATATCTAAAGGGAAGAGAATAGAAAAACGACAAAAATGGCGGAGTATAGGAAATAAGTATGGGAAAAACATGATAGGAAATGGAGGAAAAGAGGGAATACAATGGAGAGAGAGAGAGAGACAGAGAGAGAGAGAGAGAGAGAATATGAAGGCGACAGACAAGAGGAAGGGGATATGAAAGGACAAGGAGAGATTAAAAGAACAGTGGATTAAAAGAACAGTGGATTGAAAGATATTAAAAGATTGGAAGAATTAAAAGGGATTAAAAGAATGGTCACAAAAGAGGAAATAAAGTGAAGTTGAAAGGAGAGAGGTGAAATGCCAGAGTAGAGAAGGGCGAGTGAGCTGGACGAGAGACAGGAGAGAACACAGCAAGGTACAAAAGAGATCATTAAAAAAAACATAGTCGAGTAGACAAAGGTGATACATGGGATATGAACAGAGATATGGAGTACTCATAAAAAGAAGGAAAACGCAGTTACAAAGACGAGAAGAGAGAGAGAGGAAAGAGAGAGAAGGAGAGAGAGAGAAGGGGAGAGAGAAGGAGAGAGAGAAGGAGAGAGAGAAAAGGAGAGAAAAGGAGAGAAAAGGAGAGAGAGAAAAGGAGAGAGAGAAAAGGAGAGAGAGCGAGAGAGATAGAGAGCGAGAGCGAGAGCGAGAGAGAGAGAGAGAGAGAGAGAGAGAGAGAGAGAGAGAGAGAGAGAGAGAGATGTAGCTATGTAGCTGCCCGTAGGCCCGCGAACGCAGAGTGGCGGGTCGGCCGCGACCCATCGCTTCTGAGAACCTGCGTTTATCGTTAACGCTCTGTATTTTCGCTCAATCATCTTATAAAATCTGTTCCACTTAATCAAACATGCGTAGCGGTTGCGGGCGAAATTAGCATATTCCCATGGAACACAGGACCCGATGCGGCCCCTCTCGCACGCCACGGGAACGAGTGGGCGGCGGGAGTTACGACACAAGAAAGACGCCGTGTTTCGCCCGAGGCCGAAAATTACAATTGAAACATCTCCGAATTGTAATCGTGTGATAAACCGTGAAGCTTGCTGTAAGGCAGTCGGCAACTATTCCAGTGGGTAAGGTTTCGACATTCGCCTGTTCACCGTTGCACCGCGTTCGCCGGTCGTTTTTGTACCCCGTGACCCGGATAATGAAACAGGTCCTATATTTTAACTTACACTGGTGGTCACTAGGGGCGCTGATTACAGTCATTTCCAACCCTTTTATCTCCCTCGCTCCTTTTGTTACGTTTCTTTTTGTTTATGACTCTCTCACGAGATAAACAGCGTTATTATTTCGTATCGTTTTATTTTTATAGATTTTTTTCTTTTTCTAATCTCTCCAGTTCGTTGTTTTTACGATTCAACGCCGTAATTGGTTTAAAGTGCTGGTTCACCTTTATTATTGTAAAAGTGTGCCATTGTAGGTGTTCCACCATTACGCATCGGATCGCAGTACAGTTAGAGCCCCGTGCCGTACGAACACTAGGCGTAGAAATAGTATGGTAAAATGCACACAAGGGCTAATAAAAGTTTTAAAATTTTTATTGAAGGTAGGAACATGTAAAGTCATTTAACAGACCAACGTCTGTATCTAACATGGGGTCACCTTTATGACCGTTGGACGTTTTGATAAAGAACTTGATCTCCTATATTTTTCTTTTAACTTTATTTTGCTTTTGTTTCTGGTTTTACAGCTTCCCTCCCTCCCCCCACATGCCCCCTGCCGCCGCTCGCCCGCCGGCGCCAGCTCGCTTCGGAGGGAAATGTCGGGACGTTATTTCCAAATGGTTCGGAATTTATGGACGAAGAAGAATGCTATTGCACGAGTTCTTAAGTCGTGTCCACAATCTTTGTTCGGAGGACAACCCGGTGCTTTCAGGGGGAATACTATACGGCTCCGTGACGAGGTGGTGCTGCTGGTGGATTGGAGATGGTGCTGCTGGTGGTTGTGGTGATGCGTTTTGAGATGATGTGGATTGATGATGATAATAGAATTAATATCCACGAGGGTGATATCATCTCTTCCGCAAACAGTATTAACAACAACGGACGAGATAATAGTAGTACAAGTAGTGGTAATGATTTAAATTGAGTTGAGGACAATGGCACTGCGCAAAATGTGAATGCTTGATGATTCTGATACTGATGATGAAAATGTTGACGTCAATGGTGGATAATACCAGTTTTAATAGTTTATCTCAAAGACAATTTAATGTAACATTCCTTACTTGTTTACGAAATGTCTGCACATATGCACTAGTACCGTTTCAATATACACCAGGCAAGTCTGTCTAAAAGAAGTTTTCTTACTTACACTTAGAGAAGCTAACAATATTGTGACCACATAATTTCTCGACACACTCCTTATGGTCGAGAATTTCATTATCTGAACAAACATTTCCCTTTGTCGCATTAATGATTGATATGAATTAAATTACCCATAATTTTCTCCAAACATTTATGTATGCTCTGTTTTCGAACCTACATATTTCCACCACATTCCAAGTGTTCAGAAACAATTTTGGATTCTTTGGAATTCAGCATATTTCGTTTTCCTTAAAACCCACACAATCTTCAAGTTATTTCAATGTAACCGTAAAATTGATTTTTTAATGCCAGTAACAATAGTTTCTCCACAACAATTTTGGAATCGATTCCACATTACCAAATCATCGATACCGATGCTAGGAATATCAAAAAGAAAACAACTATTACTGTAAGCATAGCAATTTACGGGTGGTCACAGAGGTGTCGTTAGGGCTGGGAGCGTCTGTGACTTATTTATTTACTTATTGACAAGGAGTTTAGGAGCATTTGAACGTCCAAAGTTATTGAGATTTTTGAGTGATTATCTAATAAGTAGATGGTCGCGAAAACGATGATAGAAAAACGGTGTAATGAGAGACAAACGAAACGGAAGAACCCTCTAGAAAACCTGGCCACAGCCCCGAGAATGTGTGTCGCTTTGTACACCACAAATTCCACATTTGTCCGGGGATTTCCGGATGATCAAATCTGGGAAAGGGGCGTGTGCACTAGTCAAGTACCCACGAGCCATCACGCCGATGGTGGAGGATGTGGTAGAGTCGGGGATCATGGAGAGGTGGTGGTGAGGATGCGTTGGTGAGTTTTCATTGTTTTCGGGCACGTCAACTGCTATGGGCTTTGGGCCCGCTAGTGCAGTGAATGTTTTATCCCGGGAGGTGGCGTGTTCCTCATCCGCACGTGCGTGAGTTCTAACGGCGAACTTCTTGTCGACTTGAGGGGGATTTCCCCTTCAAGATAGGGGGCACCGCTCCAGATGGGACAAGCTCCAAGTGGCCCGTTTATTAGGGTACCGCATGGACACTCGTCTATACTGAAGGGAGAAACCACGGAAAGCTGTCGATGAGACCAACCATCCACTAGAAATTTCTGGCAGAGCGGCTAGCTCTATAGATATTGTCGAAAAGCAGTCCCCGTAGGGATTCGAATCCAAGGAACTCCGGGTCAGTACCACTGCAGCGTCAGCGGAAATACTGGCTCTGAGGTGAACTCAGTCGGTTTGTGTTGGGGAGATTGTACTGCTAAGGATGTTGGCAAACGTGTGTTGTTTAAGGTGTGGAGATGATGCAGTGTTGGTGAGTGTGTGTCAGAGAGCGGGTGTTGGTGACGATGTGGAGGTGATGGGGTCTTGCTGATGCTGTAGAGCTGATGGAATGTTGGTGATCGTGTACTAGAGAGCGTATGTTGGTGAACGTGTGTGTTAGTAAGGATGTGGGGGTGATGGAACCTTGGTGATGATGTGGAAGTGATGGAACCTTGGTGATGTGGAAGTGATGGAACCTTGGTGATGTTGTGGAAGTGATGGAACTTTGGTGATGATGTGGAAGTGATGGAACTTTGGTGATGATGTGGAAGTGATGGAACCTTGGTGATGATGGGGAAGTGATGGAACCTTGGTGATGATGGGGAAGTGATGGAATCTTGGTGACGATGTGGAAGTGATGGAATCTTGGTGACGATGTGGAAGTGATGGAACCTTGGTGACGATGTGGAAGTTATGGAACCTTGGTGATGATGTGGAAGTGATGGAACCTTGGTGACGATGCGGAAGTGATGGAACCTTGGTGATGATGTGGAAGTGATGGAACTTTGGTGATGATGTGGAAGTGATGGAACCTTGGTGACGATGTGGAAGTGATGGAACCTTGGTGATGATGTGGAAGTGATGGAACCTTGGTGATGATGTGGAAGTGATGGAACCTTGGTGACGATGCGGAAGTGATGGAACCTTGGTGATGATGTGGAAGTGATGGAACTTTGGTGATGATGTGGAAGTGATGGAACCTTGGTGATGATGTGGAAGTGATGGAACCTTGGTGATGATGGGGAAGTGATGGAATCTTGGTGACGATGTGGAAGTGATGGAACCTTGGTGACGATGTGGAAGTGATGGAACCTTGGTGACGATGTGGAAGTGATGGAACCTTGGTGACGATGTGGAAGTGATGGAACCTTGGTGACGATGTGGAAGTGATGGAACCTTGGTGACGATGTAGAAGTGATGGAACATTGGTGACGATGTGGAAGTGATGGAACCTTGGTGACGATGTGGAAGTGATGGAACCTTGGTGACGATGCTGAAGTGATGGAACCTTGGTGACGATGTGGAAGTGATGGAACCTTGGTGACGATGTGGAAGTGATGGAACCTTGGCGATGGAGTGTGAGAGAGCGAGTGTTGGTGATGGTGAGGAGGTGTTGTTGGAGGTGTGGTGAGGTGACGGAGTGTCGGTAGGCTGTGGAGGTGTGGAAGTGTCGGAGAGGGAGGCGGCGCCGAGCAACAAAAGCGCTTCGGCAGACCAATATCGAGGAGCGCGAGCGCATCGATGGATCTGGAGGGCAAACGGAGGGGGCGGGGCGCGGCGGGGCAGCGCCGAGCGGGCGCCGCCTGGCGTATCGTGGGCGTAATAAGTCCCGCGCAAGGCCGCGTCGTGCATGCCGGGCCGGGGCCGGTCCCGGTCCCGCGTGCGGCGCCCATCGAGATGCTCGTCGCAGATCTCAGCCCTCCCCCCCCCCCCGCGCCGCCCACGCGGCACGAGGCTGGTATGGTGCAGCGCCGGGCAGATCTGCGATGGAAGAAAGCGGCGGGCAGCGGGCGATATTGGGTGCTGCACACAGTGGGACGACTCGGGGAGATCCTGGGGCAAGGCAAGCTAATTAGTATGTCCTGTCCTCAGTATATCACGGTTCTACATTTATTGACAAATCAGTTCATTCTCCTACACGTGCCCGACAAATGTATTGCTCTACCTATTATGTAGTCTGATATTTTAGGTCATACACATTATTAAGTAATCCAGTGTTAGAATGTGAAGTATTACACTAGGGCAATAACGTACGTTTAAAAGAAACATGCCATAATATTATTGAAAGCAAATAGGATTTGTTCGTAAATCCAGAGTTGAAAATAAAAATCGACGAATATGGTACAAACAGAGTAAATACATCCTACCTTTATCGAGCCTTCCTGGAAGCTATTGGATAACCCGGCCATTATTAGCACACAGAGACGCACCCAGGAGTTTTCTGTGCGCGTGTGAGTTGATAGATGGAGGGGGTGCGGACTACAGGTTTAATGTCTAGCCGACTTCATGTTTTCTTTCAAATAATTTTTCATTTGTGATAAATATACAAAGTATTTTTAATTGGTGGTTGTGTAGTAAACGTTTATAACGTAAAGATTTCATGTATAGAATGACTTTAGTTAGAATAGATAATTAGTAAAAACATATTTCCAAATATGTTTCATTGGCATCTTGAGGAGGGGAGGTTTAAGCCTTAAGAACCCCCTCCGGTATGTGTGCTGGCACATGTCATGAATTTGCTCTTGGAGCTGACGATCTGCAAGGTGAAATCAGTAACTATAACGATAAAGGGAGAGATATTTGAATTCAGTGGTGGCTAAATTCAGTCGTGAGTACTAAATAACACACTGATCGAAATACGGTGCCTTGATCATAGGACGACCAGTTAAAAAGCCGCTTACGACTCCGCCGCAAGGGATTGTAATGGTGGTCTTGAATTTTCTGATCGAAAAAAGACATCTTTATTATGAAATTGTAGACTGGCAATATTATAAACTAATATTTATAACTATTTAACAAACGTGCATGTTTCAGTGATTAATATGAACGATTTATTTCATCCCGGTAAGTCTGATGACTGGTTTAACGAACATAATTATGATGTAACTTATTCCTGACAGATTAATGAAAGGAACGATAATTTTGTTCTTCATTCGACTTACAAAAATAGTAATACAGACGGTCTCAGACAGAAGGTTTATTCAATATCGTTATCGTTATTATTATTAAATTATTACATTTGTTATTATTTTTACTATTATTATTACTATTCATTCGTGAAATATTATGTAATATTTTTCCCATTCTGAACTCGTTTGTTCATGTATGCCATACTAATAGTATGTTCAGAATTAACAAATGTGTTATTAAATCTGTCTTCAAGAAATGTTTTATTTCTTCGTAATATATAGTGTCAGAAAAAGACGTTTTAGGAATAAAGTAGATTCCTCTAGAGTCGTAAAGTATTAAACTGAAAGTTCATGCATTTCAATTTTATAGTGTTTCTCTTTCTGTCTCGATAATTGAAAGTAAGAAACGCTAGATCATTATTTTATTATTACATCACAAATATCTCTAAAAACAGTTTGCGTGATATTTATACGATTTCTGAAAACTATTTTTCCACGATCGGCGAGTTCCTCTAAATGCTACTGACAGCTCTCAATGATGTCCGCTTACTACTATCTTTTTATCCTTTTTAATTACAATCAACAATATTACAGTGTCAATTCATTGTAACGAAATTCATTGTGGCACAAATACATCCTATAATGCCTAACGCCACCCGCCTTCAATATGGCTGGTTTACCTAACAACCCATATGCTCTCTCTCTTTCTCTCTCTCTCTCTCTCTCTCTCTCTCTCTCTCTCTCTCTCTCTCTCTCTCTCTCTTCGTCTAACGGAAGCTCTGCGTAACCACGGAACAGACTCGATTCCTTCAGTTTCGTCTTAGAGGTTACTCCATTGTTTTGATACAGCAAGTGGATTGAACTACGAAAAGCAAATGTTTCAGTGATTTGAGATTAATTGATCGATTAATGATTCCGAGTGCGTGAACTGCTAAGGTTTTAGGCCCGTAAGTGTAACGCATATTTTTCTCAGAAGTGGTGGTCTTCCCTCGCTAGATGGCGAGATCCCGCGCCGAAATACACCCCGGCTTGCGGTTTTTCCCGACCAGCGAGGAACCGCCCCAGCAGGGATAAGTTCTAAGCTCTCGACGGGTCCTCCGGCACGTGTGGTAGTGTAGTGTATGTAAGCGTAAATGCGTGTAAGTAAAGGGTGAGGATAGAACAAGAAAGAGGAAGGAAAGATCGCGCGCGGCCCGTGTCCCGTTTGTTAGGGTAATGTTCCGGTATTCGCTTGGCGTTGATCAGAGAAATCACTGAAAAGTACCAGGTCAGAGTAGCCGGCCGCTAGAATTCACCTCCAGACAGCGGCTGAATTCCATCTAGCTGACAAGCTAGAGTCGAACATCCTGCCACAGTCGGAACTCGAACTCAGTGATGTGAGGCTTGACGTTATTCGCAAATCGTAACACATGTCGCATAAAAAATTTGGTTCTTCATGGGCGATGGTTGAGGGGTCACGACCTCAGAGACACGCCGCGTGCGCGCATCGGCAAGTTGGGCGCGGCGGTGGCGATGGCGGTGGTGGCAACGACGGCGGCGGCGGCGGCGGCGGCGGCGGCGGCGGCGGCGGAGGCGGCGGCGGCGGCGGCGGCGGCGGCGGCGGAGGCGGAGGGCGAGGCGGAGGCGGAGGCGGAGGCGGAGGCGGCGGCGTCGGCGGAGGCGGAGGCGGAGGCGGAGGCGGAGGCGGAGGCGGCGGCGGCGGCGGCGGCGGCGGCGGCGGCGCTCCCGGGCAGCGATCCAGCGGCGGCCCGCCCGCCCGCCTGCAGGTCCGGGAGCGGCGACGGCTGCGGCATGCGGAGCTGTGACTCAGGCGGTGGCCGCCCAGAGAGGACGTTCGGGCGGGGGCGATGGACGCCCGGCCCCGAGGCGGCTTCTCGCAGGGTTTTACTCTCGGCTCGGGTCACCCCACGATCATTTGACATGTTCTAAAACAGTCGAGCATCGGCGAAACCGCATTGCTCTACTACAATTGTGGTCTCCTGCCAGTTGTTAATGCCTCGCAAGTGACGCTTCAGGGAGTGCAAGTTTGAGGTTAGGGAGAGTTTTCACGAGTGATTGATTGTTTCGCTGCCGCCTATTAAATGAAGATTGCTATCAATTCATATAATAATGTCCAAAAGCATGCCCGTCGCCATACAACTTTCAATACGCAAGGGACGGAAATTGCGAGTGAGAATACTAATTTTCCTAGAGCCCTAGTTGCATTCATAGTGGTGAGCGCGGAGGTAGAGGGAAGGTAGTGAGAACAGATGAGTTGGGTAGAGGAATCGCGCGGAGACGAGGGAGATGCGAATGCGGATGTGTGGAGTCTTGTATCCGTAACTGAGTTTGCGGAGAAGTTGTACGAGTGTGCGGAGGCGAGTGTGCGGAGGCGAGTGTGCGGAGGCGAGTGTGCGGAGGCGAGTATGCGGAGGCGAGTGTGCTGAGGCGAGTGTGCCGAGGCGAGTGCGCGGAGGCGAGTGTGCGGAGGCGAGTGTGCGGAGGCGAGTGTGCGGAGGCGAGTGTGCGGAGGCGAGTGTGCGGAGGCGAGTGTGCGGAGGCGAGTGTGCGGAGGCGAGTGTGCGGAGGCGAGTGTGCGGAGGCGAGTGTGCGGAGGCGAGTGTGCGGAGGCGAGTGTGCGGAGGCGAGTGTGCGGAGGCGAGTGTGCGGAGGCGAGCGGAGGCGAGTGTGCGGAGGCGAGTGTGCGGAGGCGAGTGTGCGGAGGCGAGTGAACCGAGGCGAGTGTGTCGAGGCGAATGTGTCGAGGCGAGGCGAGTGTGGAGTGTGCGGAGATGAATGTGGAGTGTGCAGAGGCGAGTGTGGAGTGCGGAGGCGGGTGTGCGGAGGCGTGTGTGCGGAGGCGGGTGTGCGGAGGCGAGTGTGCGGAGGAGAGTGTGCCGAGGCGAGGCGAGTGGAGTGTGCGGAGATGAATGTGGAGGTGCGGAGGCGAGTGTGGAGTGCGGAGGCGGGTGTGCGGAGGCGAGTGTGCGGAGGCGAGTGTGCGGAGGCGAGTGTGTGGAGGCGAGTGTGCGGAGGCGAGTGTGCGGAGGCGAGTGTGCGGAGGCGAGTGTGCGGAGGCGAGTGTGCGGAGGCGAGTGTGGAGGCGAGTGAACCGAGGCGAGTGTGTCGAGGCGAATGTGTCGAGGCGAGGCGAGTGTGGAGTGTGCGGAGATGAATGTGGAGTGTGCAGAGGCGAGTGTGGAGTGTGCGGAGGCGGGTGTGCGGAGGCGTGTGTGCGGAGGCGGGTGTGCGGAGGCGAGTGTGCGGAGGAGAGTGTGCCGAGGCGAGGCGAGTGTGGAGTGTGCGGAGATGAATGTGGAGTGTGCGGAGGCGAGTGTGGAGTGTGCGGAGGCGGGTGTGCGGAGGCGAGTGTGCGGAGGCGAGTGTGCGGAGGCGAGTGTGCGGAGGCGAGTGTGTGGAGGCGAGTGTGCGGAGGCGAGAGTGCGGAGGCGAGAGTGCGGAGGCGAGTGTGCGGAGGCGAGTGTGCGGAGGCGAGACAAACCTCAACGTGCAGATGTGAAATATTCCTCCAATATCTATTTACGCGGTCTATGCCAGGCACTTATAAGAAACAGCGCTTTCAGATTTATGCCTCACGTGAGACTACGAAATTGATTTTTCGACAAAAATAGTATTTACAAAAATATTTAGTAGTATATAGCTAGTAATCACTAAGTACACTTACAATTCTTTCACTGCCCGCAATATCGAAAATCGATCGGAGGTTCGAGTGTTTTACGTATTGACGTGGGGGGGAAGAAGGCGAGAGAAGGGAGCTGGGTCAGAGAAGTTAAAGCGTCGGCTGTGAGCACAGCGGAGATTACAGTGGCGGAGAGTACGGTAATGCAACTTTGTAATGAATCAAATGTTATTTAAAAAGCATAATTCTAACGACCCTTTTTCAAATTAATTTATATCTCTAACGTTGGGCAAGGTAGGCAACTGTATTATATTAAATTACTTTTTATTACAAACTTTTATAAGCCTAAATAAATTTTGTAAACATGAAAACAATTCCCCGAGGCAACACTAAGCCAGTACCAAGATTTTCAGTACTTGCTCTTAAAACTGTGTTTGTAAAATGCTCCTATGAAGATGGTAATAAAAGTAAAGAGGGCTAAGCCCCCGCTTCAAAAGCCAAGATGATTTTTATAATTTTTTCAATTTATTGAAAGTAATTAGAATATTGTATACGCAAGAAATACAAAGAAGTGTTGGCATTACGCAGTTTCTTCAAGTTAACAATTACAAATTTCTTAGTATTTAAAAAAGACTCTCTGCCCGAAAGCTTCTAGAATTCAAGTCCCGACAATGGAGGATTTCGTCCACCAGCTACAAAGCGAAGTCGAATTCAGCCGCAGTCTAGAGGAGAATTCTAGCGACCGGCTGCTCTGATCGGTAGTTTTCTGTGGTTTCTCCGACCAATATAAGACGAATACCAGAGCCGAACCGCAACAAACTGGCCACGGACCGCCCGCGAACTTTCCTTCCACTTCTTTGCCCTATCCTCTCCCCATATACATATTTACCACACATACCGGGAGACCTAGCAAGAGCTTCGAGCTCGTCTCGGCTGGGGCGGTGCCCCGCTGGAGGGAGGCACCTAAAAGGGAAAGACCCCGAAAGTCGACGTATAGGTCGGCGCCTGATCTCCCATCCAGCGTCGAAGTACACCGCCACATCCCGTGATAAAAACACACTACACTTACGGGACTAATGACCATAGCAGTAGACGCACCAGAAAACACGCAGTTCTCAATCAATCCTCTCTCTCTCTCTTGGCAGCGAGCGCTTCCTAAGCACGTGTTGGAGGCGCACCGGTGGCGCGCCGCGTCGCGTCGCAGCGCCGGCGTCGTGGGCAAGGTCGGTCGCCCCGCCAGCGCCGACGCGCGGCGCCTGCGTACGTGCCCGCGCGGGAGCGCTGGCGCATGCGTGATGCGCCCGCCGCCGTCCACACGTCACATACCAATGAAGAGGGGGGTCGGCGACGGACCCCAGCGTAGGGATGCGACATCGACGCTGATGTTTTCAAAATATTGATGTTTAGAAACATCGATGTTTCTATAAAAATAAACATCGATGTATTGAAGTCAATGTTTTTTCAACATCAATGTATTGTGCTCGATGTTTTTACGTTTTCCATGTTAGTTTGGAGACGAAAATTTTCCATCATAATTTTGTAAAAGAAACACCAATGTACCAAAACACTGATGTTTCGAAACATCGATGTTTCCATTAAATAAACATCGATGTATTGAAATTGCTGCTTTTTGAACATTAATGTTTTGTGCTCGATGTTTTTTCCCATAGTAATTTTGTAAAGAAATGTCAATGTATGAAAGCATTGATGATTCCAAACAACGACGTTTCAATAAAAACAAACATCGATAAATTGAATTCGATGTTTTTTGAACATCAATGTTTTGTGCTCGATGTGTTTACATTTTCCGTGATTGTTCGTAGATGAAAAATTCCATCACAATTTTTTAAAGGTAAAGTATGAAATAATAACTTTCGGTGCCACCGTTTATGAGTTAGAATCACACGAACGCGGTTAAAACTATCTTAATCATTCAGACTATCCCTTGCCCAAGATGATCCTGGTACCCTGGTATTTGCTTTACCTTCGCATTTTGTACATGGTAAGGCGATTTTAACTTTGTTTTCAGTTACATTTTAATTATAAATTAATGTACACGGCTACTGTCTATTTAAACATTGTTGCGGATGAATATAACGTTCGAGGTTATTAAACCAGTTTTAAAACATAGTTGTTTAAAAATATCGATGAATTTTGGTGGATGTATTATTAACATCGCTGGTTTGTTGTCGATGTCGCATCACTACTCCCGCGTCGTTTTTGTTTTCAATATCCTTGTTTGGATACGGAGTTACAGTTTCGTATTTTTAGGACTTATATTACAAGAATCTTTTTCATCCCTTAGCGATAGTTTTCACTGTCAATGTTTTCACGTTTTCAAATCGTAACCAGCAGCTGCGTAATCGCTTCGTGAAAATTTCAGCGTTCTCTTAAAGCCAGGTTTGCCCATAATCTTGTAAAAGCCTGTTTTAGTATCTGTCGATGTAGAAAAAACTCTTGCAATCGGAGCAACATAGTTAATGTTGAATTAATTCTTTAAAAAAGATCGTCGCTATTTGTGCCCCGCAGGAAAGACAAGTACAGAAAATGTTCAAAATATGTATGCCTTTGTCATACTTCCAAAACTGAAAATATTTAAAACAAACGCCCAGAAAATGGGACTAGTATTTTGCTAAATATATTTATTTTTTACTGATACGTTATTACATGTTACTGCCTTCGATACGGAGCTCGTTATTCACTGAATAACTTAACTGGATCGATAGGATCCTGTTGACGAGGGAAATAAGAAAACAGCTGAATGTTGCTACGTGTTCTACGGAGGGAATTACAAAAGGGAATTATGGGAAGCAAATATGAAACAATGAACCGAGTCAAGTTAACAACTAGTTAATTAGTAAATAATTAGATATGAATTGTTAAAATCATGTATGTACCACGGGCGTTTACGCCCTTCGTGGAAAAATAACTAGTATTATTATATCTTAAATATAAAAATATCCTTCACTCCTATTGCAATTTATTCTCTAGCACCTCGCTGACTCTACCCCATTGTCATAAGATTGTTCATCGTAACCGCTTCGAAGCACATTCGCCCGCGCTAGGCGTTCCGCAGGGAATAGGTGCATGGAACGCATGGCCTGCAATGGCATGAAAGCACGGCTCGATGAGTTTGCAGGGCCTGTTTTGCGTGTACTCTACGCCTCGCCGGCTAGAAGGAATTTAAGCATTATTATTAAAAAGTTTTTTTCCGCAGAGAATGATCAGGATCTAAAAAAAATATTTTATTAACCCTAGCAATATGTACCCTATGTATTAACCGTGGCAGTATGTGAGTCACTCGAAAAAAGGCGGATCAAATCGCGACTCTCTGTTGTGAACAAAGCGTGTACTGGTTAGACTTAGCTTCGAATGAAATTTATCGTCGTTTAGGAAAACCTACATACTTTGACAGGGCGGAACACATTCGCAAAATTCAGGCAAGAATACAGAAAACGAACATTACGAATTTTTCATTTACGAACCAAAGCTTTGGAGACTGGAACAGTTTGCCTACGACAATCTTTCAACCCTTTCCCTGATGTTGGAGCAATTTTAAAAATAAGTTATTATTCTAGCTGTTTGTGTATATTACATCAATGTATATAAATGATAACTTCCTATTGTTAACTCACTAGTCTTTTTATAGAGTAAGTTGTACAATTGTTGTTATTGTTATTATTATGATTATTATTTATATGAAGTGTTATGTTGTGAAGTGTAAGTGGCGTAAAGGAATGTTCAAGGACATTACAGCTCAGTGTAGTGCAATGTAGCGAAGTAAAAAGGAGAGCATGAAGGCTTGCGCGGTGAAATAATCATTATTTTGTCTAATTGGTAAATGCACGTTTAATGACTGTAAAGTGAAGATATGGTGCCACCAAAGTCACACACAATTTCAGAATTCATAAGAAACCTAGTCTAATTTAATCTGATCCTAGGGCCTAAATATTCCCGTTCATTACGGTGGGGGTGAAGGGCGGGGCACTCCGGAGCCCCATCGCCAATATTTTGAGTTTGTTGATCTCATTGACGATTGCGATAAATTAATAAAATTTATAATACGTATGTCGTGTATTCATTTACACAAAGCATGATTCAAATTCTTGCTCTGCAAATGAAAAAGAACTTTCTCGCATTAATATATTTATTTAGTAACAAAACCTGTTACATATTTACTATGTAAAATAAAGGTTGATGTATCTTGATAACAAAGTAAAGAATTGAACAATATGTATCCAATCCTTAAAATACTACAAATATTTCCAAAATATATTATTGTGAAATTTTCGAGTAAATAGTCGCAATTTTTATTGTCTATGGCCAAATATGCTCTAAACAATCGTAATTATCACAAACATTTGTGATAAATTGAATAATATTTTGAACAAAAAATACATCGTGAACTATACCAACAATCTTCAGCTTCCTAAGGAATTGAAATCTATAAAAAACAAATAATAATCAGTGGGCGTCTGCTCCTGTTAATGATAGGTCGAGTTAATGATGAGTTAAATTGAAACATTATTATGATATTGTTTCACATCTTTATCTCATATAAAGAAAAGGGCATGAACTTAGCAACTGAGAAAGTAATGAGATTAAGACATGGCGCTTCGATGATAATGGTAAATTTACAAACATTATTTTATTTGTTTATTTAACTTTCGGCTCTCGCGGATATCTCATTGTTAAGCGTGCTCGCTTTCCATGACGCGATCCTGCGTTCGATTCCCTGTCGGGCAAGATTATAGTGTGCGTATTCCTTGCAATGTCCCCGAATATGTTGCTTTGTGGCAATGAGAAAACTCACCTCTCAGGTTGAGAAGAACAGAATAAGGCGACGGAATGCCTACGTGTTAATCACACGTACCCCGTAACCCATGGCCGCAATGCTTTGTCAGAGGCTATTGCGCCAAAGTAAATACATTTAAATTTTGGGATTGAAGGGCTATTGTAGTAACAAAATAATTAATGATTTTCAGTATCTTCTAAGATAATGATAATGACGAGGCCCATGGTGACAGAAATAATTTAATGAAAGGCAGGGAAAAGAAAGTACTTAAAAAAACTGCCAAGAACCCCCTTTTAGACCATAAATTGGATAACCGAGAATACAAAAGGATTGACCCAAGAGCGAACTTGGTTCTTAACTGCGCAAGGTGTATGCGCTAGCCATTGCACTAAGAGTAGATATCGACTACTAGGCTCAAACCTATGACTCCATCTATATTCACAATTGAAGGAGAAAAACTGGAGTTAGATCCTTGTTGGAAACATCCAAAATACCCCACGACTATTTCTTTCGAGTTGTGATAAATTCCACGTCAGCTTCTTTGGTGTTTCCTCTCGGTTAATGCTCCTGGATAGCCTGTGTCTGGTCGACCTCGGCTCAAATTTACGATCCAGATACGGCGATTTTTCCTTATCCTAGAATGTTCAAAACGCTCTCAGGTAGACTTAGTCAGCTATGCCGTGAATCCCACAGACAGCGGGAGGGTGTGGGTGAGAGACGTGTGATGCTGGTCCTGAGACCGCCCTCAGGTAGGTGTGGATTTATACAGAATGTTTCGTCTCACACAAACTTTTTACCTACTCTTCTGGAAAATTTATTGATCAAAAACCGTCTGAGGCATTTTACTGACGAACGTTCCACTAATAACCTATTTTTTTAGACATATCTCTCCTACATTATTTCAGTAGTATATACCCCTTTTGCGGCTCTTGCAGGCAACCAATCTTTTTAAATGAGGTTCTTGAAGAAAGAGAATTTCACGGAGACGTGACGAATTGCACATTGACTTCAAAAATATGAAGAATTTGTTTAAAACATGCAACTAAATTTTCATATCTAATGCAACCCGCAAAACTAAGCATATTTGGAATCTCTAGAGTGAAAGAACTCCTAAACAAAACTTTTCAGGGCCTTAGAAACCAAAATTTTGAGGCCGGAGGCCACTCTAACTTCTTGTTCATCTAATTTCTTGATATTCTACGCGACTGAATTACACGGGTGTACCTCTCTACCCGGTAATAACGTTAAATAAGAATAGTTTCTATTGACAAGGATGTATTGTATTGTTATCAATTATAAGGAGACATGTATAACAAGTGGAGGATAAGAGGGTCTTAAATAAAAAGATATATTACAGGCTTAATATGGAAATGGAAAAATAGGGAAGAGGGTGTGGTTTAACATGCACGGGTACGCTAGTCTATTAATAATCGAGTACTGCTAGCATTATCGGAATATCCTGGTTGATACGTTACATTGTGTTATACGCTCCGGAGAAAGAAAACTTAATTTTCTTAAGACACAACACGACAAAACACTAAATTTTAATAATGAATTGTCTGATATCTCAGTTTGTGACTGTTTATTATAGTTATTATCTTAATTAGGCGGTTACAAAGCAAATAGCGGACGCGATTAAAGTTTGTAAACCAAGGCTACAGCGGAGGTTTATTACTAGGAAGCGGACTTTGATGACCAAAAACATCGCCAAAAATGATCAATGAAATGCTCTTAAAATGTTTTAAAAATGCTCTACAATCAAAGAAAAATGACGTAAAAAATGTTATGAAAACCAGCTCAGATGAACAACTCAAGCTATTGGATATGTTACTGATATTATCGAGGCTTCTTCCTTTCGTTCAAGTGAATTCAGCTTGAAAACGTTTGGTTTGGACGGTTCTTTACCAGGAAATCACTGTCTTTATTTTTCGTGAAATCTGCCGAACCGCCAATGGCGTTGATAGGCGTCACAGGAACCTTAGATTACGTTGTTCTCACAACGGCTGACATTACAATACATGAGTGAAGAAATCGAATGGGTTACTCAGGAATTCTGTGAAGACGTTTGTTGCATTCGAAACAAGTACCATTAAAATAATTGAAATCAGTGAAATGCATTAAAAATGACGGAAAACGATAAAAATGACTTATTAGACGAAATCGACGAAAAATACAAAAAATTACATAAAAAAGGGTAATTTCCTTTTGACATAACATAAAATTAATTTCTCTAATAAACGGCATTGTTCTAAAGTGAAAAGAAAAAAATGACATTTCATTGAAGTCCGCCCCCTATTTATTACTAAGTCCAGACGCGAAATACGGCTGAGTTTGCTTAGAGCCAACAATGCCGCTGTCTCTACAGCCACTTTGACCGAGACCAGTCACCAACCACTTTGACCAGTTCTGGGTTCAGGACTCAATGGTGGCGGAATTTGCACACCAGCTAGATACATACGTCGAATTCAGCCGCTGTCTGGAGGATTATTTTAGCGACAGGCTGCTCTGATCGATAGTTTTCCGTGGTTTCCCCGATCAACACCAGGCTAATGACAATCAACGGTCCATGGACCACGCGCAATCTTTCCTTCCTCTTCCTTATTCTATCCTCACCCCTTACGTACACACATACATTTACATTCTTTTACAGTACCACACATATCGAGAGATTACAGCTTGTCCCGACTGGGGGTGACACTCGAAGGTAGAAATTCCTTACAAGCCGACGCGTTGGTAGGTGGCGGATCTCACCATCCAGCGGAGGAAGACCGCCACTTCCAGGTATAAAACATTCACTACAATAACGGAACTATAGACCCAAACATTTAACGTAACCGGAAACAATTCCTCAATCAGACGCGAAAGTTGACCGATTTCTAAATCTGAGCAAGGGAGATGGCGGGCGACGCGAGCGAGTAGACGATTTTGAGCTGCTTAAATAAATTATTCCCACTTAGATATACTTGTGAATACCTAATAGAAATACAGCGTTGCCTGTGGCTTCGGTGGTATAACAGCGTATCAGGCTGTTATATCCATGTATGCGATCGGGTTCAAATCCGATCGAAGCCGTGGATTTTGTACGGCGAGTAAACCGGCTGCCCCACATTTACTGCATGTAAAAGATCAAGCCTAAAATAAACATATCAGCTAAATTCAAATCGCCTAATTCGTCGCCGGAGTGATACCTTCTTTCTCTACTATAATAATGGTGAAAGGAGCGTAGGGAAATTTGCGTGGTCAGACGGAGGAGCTCGCCTGAAGGCCCGAGTCTCGCCACGTAAAATAAGGTCTCAACTTAACTGAACTACAGAAAACCCCCTAGCCGTCTCATCGCGAGAACCTGCGGTCGGAAAAGAGACCCGAAAGGCGCCGTGGCGGAGAGCGAGGCGGAAAGAGCCCATCCGATGGGCAGGGGGCGGAGGCTGAATTCCTGCCCGTTGCCTCCGCCACCGCCGCCGCCGCGTTTACTGCTTCCGGTGGCGGAGATGAGGTGTGGCGCCTTTCGGTCGACAACCGCCAACGGAGGCGCCTCGCCACCTCGCCGTGGTAAAAGCCGGCGATACAACAGAACAAGAAATTTAAAGAAAATTATTTGGAGCCGTTTTTGAGAAGATTATGAAAATGCCCGGGGGCTTCATGTAAAGTACACCCAAATTTTGAAGAAAGTTTTTCAAGATCCCAGCACCTTAAGTCGAGCCTGATCGATATAGACAGGTATCCATTTTGGAAAAAATCCAACGAATGGTTTAGGCCCTAATGTTGTTCATTGACGGACGGATGGATGGATGATTTGAAAAAAAATCAGTATCAGGGGACCCCAAAACTCGTATTTCCGTTGAAATCTCGAAATCGATTTTCCACAGCATTGTATAACTTTCTCTATAATACTAATAAACTCTGTGTATTATCGTACGTATACGAGAAAGTTAAACGAAACAGAATTTCTACGAGTCAGTTGCAGTATGCGTTTGGCAAACATTTTTTCAATTTGTTTTCTTACAGTTTCCTAAGACCTTCGATAACTTACGCACTCCCAATCTGGGGACGTGTCGCTCCATTCGTTCTGAAACCCTTGCAAACCTTCCAAAATAAAGAACTAAGCACAATTACCAATGCCTCTTGGTACAGGGCCAACAGAGAACGCCGTTGAGAACGGGACATTGAACCAATTCCTAATTACATTTACTTCCTGTCATCCAAATTCTTTATTAACCTCCGAACTGGCTCTTGCACCACTCACGTTAATCTTGGTAAAACCAGCGTTGCTCCCACGAGAATCAAGTCCAACCTCCCAAAAGATCTGTTCCGGCCCCCATAACCTGAAGAAATAGTTACCTCACCCCTCACTTTAAGGTGACTACACACATTCGTTATTCGGCGAAAATCGAGCAACCACTCGCCGAATCCCGAGTAGTGTGGATGAGTTGCTTGCTATTTGCCGAGTGACGAACATTCGGTGTTCGTCCTACCCAAACTCGTGACAGTCTTTTGGACACATCAAAGGAAGGGAACATTCGACGATCACATCAGCTGTTTGGGATTGGGTAACGTTCGCTGCTCGGCGAATGCCGAATGTGTGGAGCCGCCTTTATATTTTTCTATCCTCTTACTTTCAATTGCAAAACGTTAATAACAGTCGTCACACAGGTACCCAGTGGGTATGACCTCTCTCAGAATTAGGGGTATGATGCGCTCAGTTGCAGTTTCTTGTCTTCGAGGAACAATAGTGCATTCATACATTGCATTTTATAAATATAAACTGGCACACATGTACAGTAGCAACCCCATGATCTTATTAAAAAACTGTTGTCTATGTCAACGCATATTTTGTCATCCACAAAAACTACGTGACAGTATAACTATACTCACTCGTAGAAAAAGAAATATCTTCACAATGCAATAAATAAAATTAATAATTGATAACATTAATACTAAATTACGATCTGATGTTTTTTAAAAATAATTTAAATATTATATGTAGAACAAGGTTTCTTAATTGAATAAATACTTAGTAAGTCATTTACTTACCACTTCTGATATACTAAGCGGTAATCATCCCAATTGCACAAACAGCTTCTCACCTGTAACAAAGGCACAACAATGTAAGTCAAAAGATCTTCGCTATTGTGTACACAACTTTAACAACTACTTGGCTCATCAAGAACACTAATACAAATTTCTCCAGTGAAGCAAATTTGCGTGGCAGAAACTTTTCTTAAGACCTCACATAAGCGATTCAATCAAAGAACCTTCGCCAGGGTGGAGGTCAACCGCTCGGGCACTTCCCAGAGCGCGACCGGAAGTGCCTCCAGGAGCCGTAGGTGAGGGGGTGTGGCGTTTCCGGGGCGCGACGGAGTACGGGGAGGAGCGGGACCTGCCCGGTGAAGCGCCTGCTGGAGGGGGCGTGGCGGGGAGGAGCAGGAGGCGGGGTAGGGCAGCCGGCAGGGCGAGCAGGGCAAGCGGGACGCGGCAAGGCGGGAATGGGCTCGGCGGGCGCAGCGGGGCCAAGCGAGGCGGGGTAGGAAGGCTACGAAGCGGTATAGAGCGGCTGTTCCGGCGGAGGAAAGGGCGGGATAGGACGGACGGCCAGGACGGACGGGCAGGACGGACGGGCAGGACAGACGGGCAGGACGGACGGGCAGGACGGACGGGCAGGACGGACGGACGGGCAGGACGGACGGACGGGCGGACGGGCGGGCGGGCGGGCGGGCGGACGGGCGGACGGGCGGGCGGGCGGGCGGGCGGACGAGCGGACGAGCGGGGTTGGGCTGGGCGGTCGGAGTGCGCGGAGCGGGACCAAGCGTGAGGGCTACATAGCGGAATGGACCGGGTTGTCCGAAGGCGGAGAGGGCGGGGTAGAGCAGACGGGCAGGGCGGGCGGGACGGCGCGGGGAAGGGGCAGAATGGACGGGCAACGAAGCACGAGGGGACTGGTGTGCGGGGCGGGGCACAGAGGCTACGAGGCGGAATAGAGCGGGTGGTGGCGGCAGATAAATTAGCCGCCTTATGGATGCGGAGCGCCCCAGCAGGAGGTGGGGCGACCTCGCCGGGCCTGCTGGACCGCCTCGCTCGCGCACGGCGGAGGCGAATTCTCGTGTCTGCACGCCCGGACGCACCCTCCACATCGGCCTACAACTTCCCGCCAAGAAAGTAAAGAGATTTTACACCGCGTGTGCGGTGAATGAGTGAGTAGAAATAAAAATAGTACAGTGTCGGATGGACTGAATGTTGTTAGGATGGTTTACTAAAAGGTTCACAACAGTGACCGGCTTCAGGACGTCAGATCTCTCAGATCATCAACTGATGTCACTGCAGTGCCGCTGACCGAAAGGTCTTAAAGTTAGAGTCCCGACGAGGCACGATTTTCGACACTATCCTCATTCTACATACTCGTAGCTTGGTCGAAATCAGCTGCTACCTGAAGGAAAATTCTAGAGGCCGGCTACTCTGATCGATAGTTTTCCGTGGTGTCTCCGATCAACTCCAGGCAAATGCCGGAGCAGTACCCTAAGAAACATGCCACGGACCGTGCGCAAATCTTCGTTCCTCGTCCTTGACTTATCCTCGCCCTTCACTTAAACACACACTTACATACACTACACTATCACACATGTCGGGAGAGCAGTCGGGAGCTTAGAGCTTGTCCGGGATGGGGCTATTCCCCGCTGGTGGGATGCACCTGATTGGGGAAAACCCAGCCAGCCGACGGTGTGTTGGCAACGGATATCGTCATCCAGCGGACGAAGATCACAGTCACCTCCCTAGCAAAAAGCACACACTACACTTACGGGACTAATGACGGGACCAGGTGACGCACCCGGAATCACTAATCAATCAATCAGTTCTTTACATGGCATATTTTAGTGCATATTTACGAAGGTTCTACTGAATAAATGCATTACATAGGTTTTTAGTGCACATAAATCCGAACCCTAGTAATGTATTATGGTAGAGGAAAGAAATTCAGAAGGTTCAAGTTCATTTGTGATTTCTCTCTCCCAATCACTTCCACGTTACCCGGGCTATCCATTTGTCTTCGAACACGCATCAAAATAAGACGCTACTCGCATAACGTTCCGCTACGGAAGAGCTGTCCGGTGCCATTATATCTAATGTGGATAAAAACTAATCTGACAAAATAATTCAACGAGTGGTCCATATGGTTTCTCATAATCTCGCTAGTGAAGTTTTCGATCGTCTCATTACAAAGAACCGTGGCAATTTCTTGGTACGTATTAGGAAATCCTTAAGAATTCGAATAAGCTACTTCTTAAGAAGAATAATTTCATCCTCCATGGAGAGCCTCACTGTCTCTAGAGCCAATTACTCGCACAACACTGATGACGCATGACTTATGCGTGCTGACAGCGGACGCTATGACAAGCTTGTTAACGTAGCGCTTTCGCACAACAGCGTGCCTTCTTCACGCATGAGCAGAGAAAATGCCACGCGACTAGTGTACACATTATTCAGCAAAAAGTCTAATAGTAAACTATGCAACTTCCACTCAACAGGCATCAACGGGAAATGACAATTTGCCTGTCCGGTAACAAAAAGTTGGAGGAAAAAAAATCCGAAACATCATTCACATTGTACACATACAAATTGCCAAACATACAATTTGTTTGAATTTAATGTGTAATTTTGTATCATAAACTACAATAGAGGCGTGAGTAAATGAGTAAACACATGCAAACACAAAGTACAGTAATGAGAGAGCACAGACTTACCTTCTCTTAATTTGTATTTACATGTGTTTACTCATTTGCATACTTAATTTATTATTTCTACATTTCTTTTTCATTCATAAATGATAATGTTCATAAAGAAGTGAAGGCTTTAGTTCATTAAACGTCGTTCTCTACGAATGAAATGCGTTGTTCCACTGTTAAAATGTTTTAATATACTTATTCTGTCTTGAGTTGGACTCTGAACTGATTGTTTTCTCTGAACTGACTATTGCTAAGGCGTAGGAGCCGTAGCTGTCTCGTGCCTGAAGAGTTACGGGTTCGAATTCCGTCCAGGGCATGGATGTTTGAGTGTGTATGTTTGTGACTGTCCATTCACCCTTCACCATCATCATATCATATATCATTCTCCCAATGCTAACATCCTGGGTGGGGTGAGGGGTCGGGGTGAAAATGGATTCAGCATAGTGCTGAACTCCCCCAAAAAAGTCACGTGCACTAGCCTCCGAGAGGGGGGTATAGCGGGAGCTGGGGGGGGGGTATAGTGGCGCGCTCGAATGGTCCAAGACGGAAAATTCGCGACAAAAAATCTCGTGTTACCGAATCGAATTCATTGAAGGTGAATTATCAAGCAGGATCGCCTGGTTCTGGCAGAACGAATACCGAATTTCAGGCGCTTGAAGGACATCAAATTTATTCAGGTTTAACTTGACGTGCAACAAACTATCAAGCGCCTTCCACGTCATGTAGGACGTACTAACCATTACAATAGCATCCGCTTGTTCTTTCATTCTTTGAAAATGACATCCGGTTTCTTTATTTCTATAGAAGTGGTGTAGAGTTTGCGATAGATCAGTGTCAAGTACTCTTATGTCTCATACGGATGAAGCTTGTCAACGCCCTTCTACTTCACGTCACATTATATACAGTGTGCTAGAGGTATTTTTTCACGACTCGAGGAAGGTGTTGATCTACGTCTGTCTTAAGAGCCTGAGTTGCACATGTAAGACTGCAATACAAAATGACGCACAGTTCACTGAGATACACGTAAATCTCAGCATTCGAGTTCTGAGTCATGTGATTTACCCATGATGGTAACATCATTGCCTCCTTCTGTGGCTCGTTGGTTAACGTGCTCTTTTTCCACGGTGCAACCCCGGGATCGATTCCCGTCCGTGGCAAAGAATACACGTGCGCTTTCCTTACAAATGTCGCTGTATCTATTGCTGTGTGACGATGAGAAAGCCCACCCTAAGGTTATGAAACCAGTCTATACGGTGAAGGGATGTCTTCGTGCTAACGACACGAACCTCTTATCCCATGGCCGAGAGGCTGGGTCACCGCTGGTCGCCCAAGGCACGTAGCAGGCTTTCGATCCAAAGACCAAGAACAGGTAACGTCACTGCCAGCCCATTACCGTCTCAATCGCCCGCCAGCACACCTCCCCACCACCCTACAGAAAATACATTAATGACGGCTTATGACTGTCCTGCAATGGACATTACAATAGATAGATGTGCGTATGCTTCTGGCATCAGGACACCTAGAACTCGATGAATTGGATTGACGTTTCAGGGCACGCCAACTGCTATTGACAGTATTCCCTTGAATGTGTTATTTCTGGAGGTCGAGATGCTCTACTACCGTTAATGGTGACATCCAGCACCGCCCTACATGTGTCCACGTGTAGGATGGGGAATTTCTCCTCCCAGGTATATCCCCAGCCGAGTCAAGCTCAAACCCAGCCGAGTCAAGTGTGTGTGCGCGCAAGGGAAGAGGATAGGTCAAGAAAGGAGAAGGAAAGATTGCACACGGTGCTGGTCCTTTTGTTAGAATTCTGCGCTATTGCTCGGAGAAACACGGGTAACTACTGATCAGACAGTCGGCCGCTAGAATTCTCATCCCTGTTCGTTCCTCTCTCCCGCTCCCCTACCCATCCTCCACAATCTCCCACCCGCTCGTTCGGCCGTCCTACTCTCCACCATCCTACTTCACTCCCGTCCGCCCGCTTCCCCACCATCCTCCCAACCTCCCGCTTGTCTCCCTCCCGCTCGCCTGCCCATCCCCCACCATCTCCTACCCGCTCGTCCGTCCGCCCACCTCCCCGCCGTCCTGCCAAACTCCTGCCTGCCCGCCCGCCCACTCACTGCCCCCCCCTTATCCCGCCCGGACGCTAGCTGGAGGAGCGCCTCCACCGCGGGGATTAACTATTAAAACTTAACTTATGAGAACAGGCTCTGAGCCATTGCCAAAAGCAGCGGCGGCGGCGCGGCCCCGCCCAGCAACCGGAGCGCGCGCGCCGCCGCCGCCGCCGCCGCTCGGGCCGAACCGGCCGGCGCCGTGCGTGCGTGCGCAACAGCGTGCCGCGGTGCGTGCGTGCGGGAGGCCGTGCGCGTTGCACCTTTCGCAGGCGGGTTACCGCTGCTGCCGCGTTTCGTACAGTGGGCCGAATTAACCACCATAGTTAAATTTGCTTTATTTATTTAGGTATTGTGTTTTGGAAGTCCTTCAACTACTAAGGTCAATTAGGACAGTGAGTAATGATCATCTAACGTGAGCCTGTCCAACAAACTGAATTCGGGCCATCCTGGTCTGAGAGTGACCGGGGCATTGACAGGGCTACTTCTGGCCTACTTCCTCTCTTTCCTGCTCGCGGGCAATCCGTTGTGCAGTGCTGAAATCGCAAAGACATCACTTCGGTTGGCGATTCACTGAATCATAATTCCCATTGCATTTCAATAATTGAATACTGGTGTTGCCTAAGAGTTGAATAACCTCCTCGCTCTCTGCCCGCCTGACCAGCCTGGTCTATCCCCCCCCCCCAACTGCAGTCCCTCCTTCCTAAAACCATAGTTTTCAGTAAATCCTTTCAGGATACAAATAAATTCGGGGTAGCATTTTGCGAACGCGATCTATCCTCTGTTTTTTCTTGATTACCCAAAAGAGTGGAGCAAATTTTTTTCTCGAATCGTCACCCTCTCATTTTGCACTCAGGCAAACACTCAGTCAGTCAGTCAGTCAGTCAGTCAGTCACTCAGTCAGTCAGTCACTCAGTCAGTCAGTCACTCAGTCAGTCAGTCAGTCACTCAGTCAGTCAGTCACTCAGTCACTCAGTCAGTCAGTCAGTCACTCAGTCAGTCAGTCAGTCAGTCAGTCACTCAGTCAGTCAGTCAGTCAGTCAGTCACTCAATCAGTCACTCAATCAGTCAGTCATTCCCACTCAGTCACCCACTCACACACACACACACACTTACACACACACTTACACACACAGGTTTCATCCAATGACTCTTCCTGGTTTTGAGTCGTTTTTTTTGGAGCTTTTGAGTTGTTTGTTTTTTTCTTTTGGGCCCAGTGTGCGTCCTGCTGGCGCGTCCGCGCGCTACCCCGTCCCCCGCCGCCGCCGCCACCGGCCGCGAGGCTCACGGTCGACCTTGCTTAATAGCTCCGGAGGCGGCGCTGCGCGGCGCCGGCCGCTCCGCTGGGCGCCACTGCCGCCGCACCTCCGCTGCACCAGGCGGGGCCGCGGCGGCGTCGCACGTGCGCGCTCGGGCTTCGCTTAGGATTGGTGGATTATTTTGGCTTTACGAGTGCGGCGACTGTTATGGAAATTATTTATTTAAGATGGTGCATGATAAATCGTGAGAGGTGGCGGTGTTCCTTCCCCCTCTCGGGGTTTTCTCTCTCCCGGTATCTCCTCCAGCGGTGACCCTGCCTATCTGGGACAAACTGTAGCCTACGACTGGTCTCCCGACATGTGTGGTAGTGTAGTGCATGTAGATGATAGTCTGTTAGTAAGTAAGAGAGTAAGAGAGATAGTGAGTAAGAGAGAGGATGGGACATGAATGAGGAAGGAGAGATCAAGCGTGGTCCATTGCCCATTTGTTACACCAGCATTAACCTGGAATCGGATTTCGGCTTGGGCAGTTTGGGTTGATAATGACTGTTTCCGTTGTGCCCCGCTGGTGGGAGAGTTCTGGTTAGGGAAACCCTGCTAGCCGACGGTAGGTCGGCACCGGATCTCGCCTCCGGCGGGGAAGATCACCACCACTTTCCGAGGAAACAAACATGCACCAAGCCTACGGGACTAATGACCTCAATAGACATAAGACTTCGGCCAGACGTAAGATTCGACCAGACCAGATGTACGATTCGGCGCCGACGATAGCGTCAACTTTCGAGGAATTTTCCTCCCTGAAGATAACACCCAGATCAGACCAAAACAATGGAAAACCATCTCACTTTTGATGTTGTATGCGTCCCAAAAGACACCCTAAATTCACTAACAACACTCTAACCTTTTATAAACGACATGGTTATTAGTAGTTAGTGTTTCAAATCCGACACACACACACACACACACACACACACACACACACACACACACACGCACGCACGAGTGCTAACAGGGTAAGTTAAATTCCACTGCTATATTTTCTTACATTGTAACATGCCCAACGTAATTTTAGCAAACAATTACTGAGATCTGATGCCTTGGACAAATATGAAAGAATGATTGTTTTATTGATTCGTGATTCCGGAAGCGTCAACTGCTAAGGTCAGTAGTACGGATATTGTAGTGCATGCTTTCGAGCACTGCGAAAGGTGTCGGCGATCTTCCCCAGTCGGCTAGGAAGATGGGGCACCGACCAACGCCGGCTTGCGAGACTTTTCCCCAACCAGGTATCTCCCACCGGCGGGGCACTGCCCCGGCCGGAACAACTCCTAAGCTCTCAACTGGTCACCAGAAAAATATGATAGTGTAGTTCAAATGAGTGTGTGTGAAAGTAAGGGGTGAGAGTAGGGCAACGAAGAAGAAGGAAAAATCTTGCGCGGTCCGTGGCCAGTTTGTTAGGGTACTGGCATTCACCTGGTATTGACCAGAGAAACCATGGAAAACTACCAATCAGAGCAGCCGGCCGCTAGAATTCTCATCCAGAAAGCAACTGAAAGGTGATGCCCTGAGCCACCTTTGACCGTATGATATAGTGAGTCATGATTTCAATTAGATATTAGCATACAGGACACGTGGTGGTTGGCAGCCTAAGTCTAGCGCGGACTGACTCACGCTGAAAACAGTCATTCCTTAAGCGTGATTCGTATCGCACCCTAGCGCAGGGAGTTAATTAGCGCAACCATCAGCTCTATTTTTGTTGGTGATTTATCTGCATAGATTTAAATTAATATAGTATACTGCGAAGTTAGCCTGTAGAGAACTAATATACACTCTAGAACATGTAATTACAGGGTGCAGTTCACCATGCAAAGACCAGAGAGAATGAAGAGAGAAACATCGTCTCTAACGAATTTGCAACTATGCAACAGTGCAGTGTCATCGCCAAAAGAGATTAATTAGCACATTAAGGGTTCATATGTAATATCTCAGAATAATTTGTTCAAACCTTGAGGGTGATATAAAGATCCAGTATAATCGCTTTTTGCTAATGAACTTATGGTGGGAAATTTAATATAACGAAGTTACACATGTACCATTTCCCTGTGATAGGCAACTCATTGTCCTTTGGGATTTTTCGTGTACACAAAATGTCTTAAACTGTGTCGGCAGGTGACCTGCCAAACACAAAAGCATGATGGGTTGCCTATCAATCAGTGGTACATGTTATATGAGTCACTTCGTTAAAAAAAATGTCCAACCACATGTTCGTTGGGAAAAAGTAATCATCTTCGATCACCCTTCATGGCAAAGAAGTTTGTATCATTTGTAACATTTATTATGAATCATCTGTAGTTAAAATTACAAAACAATTCTATATACAATTTTGTGGAAGTGAGAAATATGAGAGATCTTTCCATTGAAATACCATGATCAAAGCATTAAAAATATTACACATCACTGGTTTTTGACGATGATCTTTGCAGTGGGGCATTCAAAGAGACAATATTGAATAACCACTAATTAGTCACTTCTTTAACAATAAATACCACAAAATTAACCAACATTGACTGATTATTCAGTACTATTGAGTTGACGAATAATTTATAAGTGGAAAGTCATTCATAAATGTACGTCGAGAATGTAATCAACCAACAAACATGACTTGCGAACCAACAAAACGAAGTCTTTTTGAAAACTATACTTTTGATGTTTGAAATCACGTTTTGCATTCTGTCAATGTCAGATCCTTCGAGTATATTACACTTTAATAGTGTTGTATTTTCTAGTACTTCCTACCCTACCTGAGTCAAGTTCGTCAGGAACACCGAAAGCCTTCTCAAGAGCGACGAAGAGGGGCGGTCGACACCGGAACCACAAAAAGAATGTCATGATAGACTTCTTTGCCAGAGTTCGCAGTTCTACATTTATTGGCCAATTAAAAAAGAGTATTTTATCGTCGCAACCTATCCTGCTTTTTTTCTTTAATTTACTTTTTAACAATCCCCAATGTTCATAGCAGTTCGTGTTGTGTTCTACCACTAGCTTCTCTCGGCATTCGGACAGTCTCCTCTTGCAGTCCCCCCTCCCCTCCCACAGTTTCCCGGCGGAAGTGATATCCTCCGTCTCTGAACCATACTTCCGGTGGCCCTGTTCATCAACATTGTTCCTATTAATAGTGGTGAATGATTGACAATGTCAAGCAATGTCTTGTCACTTTGTAGCGGTCATTAATGTCTCATAAATAGCTTGCAAGCCGATCGTTAGAAGAACATCAGATAGAACGCTGGAATATTCCCTTGGTGTAAGGTGGTCATATATTACAATGAATCCTATACGTTGATTATGAACAAGGTGTACAGGTTTTTCGTATCTACCAATAATGATATCACGATCCAATCTCTCTTCTACACGAGTGAAGTGAAAGTTGGTGCTTAATACTTCATTACTCTTTGATTACCGAGGGAAAAAGTGATAATGAGTGCAGAACTCAGACTCCTCAGCGACCTGATCTCGCTTTGCAATGAGAATTAAAAACTATTCTATGCAATCATCGCTATTTTTACAACTCAGTCACCTTCATTTATAGGTTAAAAATATGCAATATTTCATGCCTCATGAATATTCATTTCGCGACCGCTCTAGTAGATTTCCTTTGGAATTTAATTTGTTTTGCGCTCTTTCACTTCTTAAACGAGCACGATCGGCGTAAAGGTGTTTCGTGAAAGTGGGAATAAACCGACTGAAACATCATGCTTGCAACTTTCAAGTCAACATTTTTCAGGTCTTCGGAGCAAATAGGGTCGTCTTCTCGAGCTCATGGTGCCCTACACGAGCCGCAACAAGTGCTTCCAGTCTTCGAGTTCTGACGGCGGCAGGATTTTCGACTCTAGCTTTTCAACTAGGTCGAATTCAGTTGTCTGTCTCGAGGAGAATTCCAGCGGCCGGCTGCTCTGATAGGTAGTTTTCCGTGGTTTCTCCTATCAACACCAGGCGAATGCCGAAGCAGTACCCTACCAAACGGGCCACGGACCGCGAGCGATCTTTCCTTCCTCTTCCTTGTTCTATCCTCTCCCCTTACACACACTTACACTAACAGGCACTACACTACCACGTATTCCGGGAGGCCGGTCGTGACTTAGAGCTTGACCCGGCTGGGGCGGTGCCCCGCTGGTGGGAGTCATGGTTAGGTGGAAACCCCACTAACCGACAGTAGGTCGGCGTTGGATCTCGCCATCCAGCGTGCGAAGATTACCGCCATCTCCCGAGAAATAACATGCACTACACTCACAGGACTAATGACCAAAGCAGTTGATGCGCCCGGAAACACGAAAAAATCAATCAATCAATGCTTCCTGTCGAGTTCCTTTGCGCAACAACAGTTAAGCGCGTCCAATTTCGACGTGAATGGGGCGGGACGCAACAATGAATACCTCAAACCGCAGGAATATATTCCAGGGTTGTGGATAAAAATGTAGTGAAATACAAAGTTAAAAATAATGAGTTCGAAAAGTCATGTCTATAAAAAAGATGCAATAAGTAGTCATTTTCTCATGGAAAATGTACCGCTGAATTATAGAGCTACAGGACAGGATATACAACTGTTCTCTCCAATTCTATCCTTTTATAATATAATCCTCATATGCTCTAATAATAGGAATCTTGTTCGAGTGAAAAATATTCTCCTAGAAGACAATTGCGAGCATAATTTTCTGTTAAACATGCTTGGTTTAATGTTCAATACCGTGGCACATAGACGTACCATTTGCCGGTACAGATGAATATTGAGTAGAAATTTATACACATTTAAAGAATAATAAAGTCATGCAATTAAAAACTCAAAATAACAAAGAATAAGCGAAAGTAATCAATGCAACATAATTTAGAATAAAAGAATAAAGTACACTATGTAATACTTGTGTAGATAGATAGACAGATAGATAGATAGATAGATAGATAGATAGATAGATAAATAGATAGATGGATAGATAGATAGATGGATAGATAGATAGATATTTATTAAAGTTCGCTTTGAGCTAATGCTCGGTGGTAAAAGGGTTTCCCCGATCAACACCAGGCGAAAGCCGGACAGCACCAAAATAAATGCGCCACGGACCCGAACGGAATCTTTCCGTACTCATCCTTAACCCTCCCTCTGCTCTACAAACACACAGCTAAACTACATTCGCTATATTACCACACACGTCGGGAATTTAGAGCTAGTCCTGGTTGAGGCAGAGCTCCTTGGGGGATACACCTGAAGGGGGAACCCCACAAGTTGAACTGTAGATCGACTCTGGATCTTACGATCCAACAGGAGAGGAACATCGCTACCTTTCGGCTATAACATGCACTACCTCACAGAACTAATGAGCAAAACAGATGACGCCCTCGTAAACAGTGAAGGATTCCGCGACCAGAGTCATGTAAATGATCTTGTCTGGCCGGCTGACGCCACGTCGAAGGCTGTGTAGCCGACGTTACTCAGCAGACCAGCCATGAGGAAGACCACGACAAGATGGTCGAAACGTCGGCAACACAGCCATGGACGCAGCGTCATCCGGACAGCCAAGATCATTTACATGACTCTGGCCGCGGAAGCCAACGACTTCAGTGAATACTCACTCACTCTACCCTGATCAAAGCAGATCAAGCGCCCGTAAACACTAATTACTCACTCTGCCCTACTCAATGCAGACCAGGCGCACTGTAAACACTAAACATCACTCTGCCCTACTCAGTGGGCAGATCAATTACCCGTAAATACTAAATACTCACTCATTCTGCCTTAATCAGAGCTGATGAAACGTCCGTAAACACTAAATACTCAGTCACCCTGCCCTGACCAATGCCGTGGCGTCGCGCAGCGCCGGACGCTCTGGGGCTGCTCAATGCCTCCAGCATTATCCGCTCTCTTCGCACCGCACTAGTGTCAGAAGCTGCAGTTGCGGCATTGGCCGTACACGACAAACATCCGTAACTTCTTTCACGATCTGCGCACTATCTTCTCAACCCCCAGAGCGCGGATTCCTGCTGAGGTGCATAAGTTTTCGGAGGGCGGAAGATCCACTGTGGCCGTATATTTGCGTCATGGAAAGAAAAAATGGGCTAATTGTTTGCCAAAATAAATCGGCCGACATTTCTCAACCTAATTAGATCCCAAATTCGCTTGGTTGAAAAATATCTGATGTTATGAATAAATGTTACGAAGATGGTTGTTGTGGCGTCGCTGGCGTTTAATTTGGGAGTCAAAATTTACAGGCAACACTGTGAGCCTAACTGATGGCAACTAGAACATTTGCAACAATTTTGTCTTTGTCGAGGTGGATCAATGGGTCAGTTCGCTAGTACCAGAACATTACAAACAAACTCCCCCTAAAGCCTCCAGCAACGAACCGAAACCGTTCAGGCTCTACCAAGTGGGACGATCCTCTTGTTCCTCGAGATCTACTGATACGATGGCCCCCTTCGTCCATAATCATCTTACCATCTCCTTGATGATTCTTAAAAGAACTTTGCCTATAAATTCCAACGTCGAACCGTACCGATCATACTCGTCTTAAAAGCGTGATTAGCAGCTCTCCCAATTTCGTCACTACCTTAACACCGGTCATCGCTCCGGCCAGTAAAGTTCTGTCCCTCACAACTCCCTGATAATCTTAAAGGCGATTCCGTCTACAGCTTCTCAGCGTCGACCCATAGACCCATATCGATCATACTCTTGCAAATAGAACGATCCTCCAATTTCCTTTCTGTCGCCACGACCTTGTCTCCGGTAGGATACTTGTACACCGCACTACAACTCCCACATGGTCCTTAAGACGGGTACGCCCACCATATTCCAACTTCGAACAGAGTCGATCATCTATCTACCAAGACGGATGCCGTAGGTAATGTTCTATGCTACACGACTCTTTCATGATCCTTAAGTCGTCTCCGCCCCCTAGCATCTGCCCGTATCGATCATCCTTTACCAAATAGAATGATTCTCCAATTTCCATTCTGTCGCCACGACCTTGTCTCCGGTACGATCATTGCACACCGCACCACAACTCCCACATGATCCTTAAGACGGATACGCCCACCATTTTCCAACTTCGAACAGAGGCGATCATCTATCTACCAAGACGGATGCCGTCAGATGGATTCTATGCTACACGACTTTTTCATGATCCTTAAATCGTCTCCGCCCCCTAGCATCGGCTCGTATCGATCATCCTTTACCAAATAGAATGATTCTCCAATTTCCATTCTGTCACCACGACCTTGTCTCCGGTAGGATCATTGCACACCGCACCACAACTCCCACATGATCCTTAAGACGAGTACGCCCACCATTTTCCAACTTCGAACAGAGCCGATCATCTATCTACCAAGACGGATGCCGTCAGATGGATTCTATGCTACACGACTCTGATGATCCTCAAGTCTTCTCCTCCCACTAGCATCGAACCGTAGCGACCATCGTGCGCCAAGTAGGATGATCCTCCCCCCCCGCGCCTCTCTGGGGAGCTGCCGTCGCGGCGAGCCGGGGGTCACTTCGCGCTGCACCTTAAGGTCACGGCCACCGGGTCGGCGCGGCGGGCAGTGCGGTGCTGCGCGCCGCTCGCTTAACCCGCTGCGCTGCGCTGCGCGGAGGTGCGCTGCGTGCGTGTCCGCGCTGCGCCCGGCGCGGCCGTGCGGGGCGAGGCGAGGCGAAGCACGCGCCAGATAAGGCTCACGCTACTGCATCTCGCACCTGCGATGCGCACCCTCCGCGTGTTTTCACGCGACACATTTCGAAGCTCGGGGGCTGCTCTGTACACTTGTGTCGTACACGTACAGCTCTGCACACGTACATTGAACAGGTCTGTACACTTACATCGTACACGTATTGGTTAGAACACGAAATATTCTGCATACGAACGGGCCTGTACACTTACAACGGACACGTGTTGCTCTGCACACAAACATCATACACGCACTGCTATGCACAAGTACAATATACGGACCTGTACACTTACAGCCCACACGTTGTTTTGAACACGAAAATTGTCCATGCTCTGCTTTCCATACGTACATCGTATGGGTCTGTACATTTACTGCCCTAAACACGATCATCTTACATCCTACTGCTATGCACAAGTACATCGGTACACTTACATTGTACACATACTGCTATGCAAATGAACATCGTACACGCAGTGCTAACCACACATACATCGTAAAGGTCTGAATTCTTACATTTTCGCATATTAGTTTGAACACGAACTGCTCTGCACACGAACATTCAGCGGCGAATCCGAATGGGTGCTGCGATCTTCCCTCCATGAGTCAACATTGTTTTTGTAATTTCACTTTTAAAAAAATAACAAATTAAAAAAAATTATATATATATATATATATATATATATATATATATATATTAAGTATACTATATTCATACCAAGTATGAATATTCTTGTTCATTTTTTGTTTCGAAGAAACAAATCCAAAATATGCAAAATAGATATGGAGGTGTGAACTGAAATTGTTTCCCTCCCGAAAATATTTATACATCAGTCCTTGCGTACATCCTTCTACACGGAGAATGATTGGTACTGTTCGAAGAAGTTAGAAGTTGGTGGACGGAGTCGCCTTTAAGATCACATGGAGGTTGTGGTGGGGGCATGATGATCCTACCGGGGGCAAGGCAATTGCACTCGTGAAATTAGCGCTAGGTGGTAGCAGCATCCATCTGTTGGTTAACAATACTTCCTAGAATCAGTGTTCCTGGGATAAAACCCAAATACCTTCTAGAAGTACTGACCTTATGCGGTCTTGCTATAAGGTGCAATATAAGCAGTTGGTAACTAAGAGAAGTAAAGTTTGGAAATGCGCTTGTGAACTTAATAGGGGCCTATGAAGTCGATTGGACCCCTTTCACCCAGGAAAGAACAACATAGTTCAGTCGAAACGGCTGAAATGTCAAATCAATACAAAAAACGAAATATTAATTCCATTCTTTATTTATTTTATCTCGAATGAAACTGAAGTCTTGGTCCTCCCTATTTGGTCGTTGACATCCCATTAGGAATTTGTAACTAGAAGAAGAAGAAACTCAATGTTAAATACGAATAAGTTTCTCGCTTTCCTCTGACGGATTTACATCAAAATTGTCTGTTACACATATATAATTCCAACATTTTATTACAACTTTTCAAGCTTAACGAGTGCTTCTGGATCCTCACAATAGCCACCAAGTAGGTTTTCACCAGCAAGGTTTGAAAAAATATTATCTACAACATACTTCATGAAATTAAACATAACGCATCGATTTTCAAGTCTTAATTCCAACCGCCGGTGACAGTTCCGACAAGAATGAGGAAATTGAACCCTTTTATTTAGTGGTCATTAGAATTGATCGTTTTAGAATATAAATAAAAATTATATTACAGATGGTGACTTACGCAGAAAGTGATACTCTTGAGATCGTGGCACTCATCAAACTTAAAAAAAACAAGATTTTAAAAAAACTTTCCTAATAAATAATACAATTTGTTACTCGTCACTTCACTTTCTCATCAGAATAACCTAAGAATAAAGATAATATCGGAAGTTTGGCCAGCAATTTAGCAGGAAACCAAACCCTTAAACACCCTTGCTTTTGTTTTAATAGTATTTTTAGCTTATTCAAGTTTCCCTTAATACTTCCTAAAGACTGATTCTCAAACTATTCACTACACACTTTACGTATAAGCGAACTCATTCACTGTTGTGTCAATACAATATACAACACATAGAAAAGTCTTTGAGCAAACATTCCCAAGAATTTGAACTCGCGACCCTAAGGAGAGAAAAGAAATGGATCTCCGTTCAATAGCCTCACTCAGCAACGCCATTCTGTACACCAGTCTCTTACAAATTACGAAGTGGTAAGTAAGAGTAGTTGTGTGTGCAATACGAGATGACGGTGTGAGAAGCCAAAGATCATTGTTGTAAAAAATGTTCGTATTTGTCGGTATCCGCATGCATTTTGATGTCAGAAGCTACAATATTAGTTGCTTGAGACTTACCAAGTTGTTACGACTTCGCCGACGTAACAAATGGTAGGTCTTTTGTGTGGCTTATTCTCACAACCTCTGAGTATTTCCGCGGAAAACAGGAATGTGTTTGTGCTCGTACATCACCTCCTGCGACGTGCAGGAAGTAAGAAAATAAATAATTCCTGACTTGCCGACGGTTATATACAACCGTTGTTTGAGAGTTTCTTCTTTCCTTCCGGAAACTTTATATCGATTTATGCACACGAGGAATGAAAAAAATCACTGTACATTGCGAAACAGATTTATTAATTATATTTTGAAAGCATCCATCCATACCTATAATGTTTCAGGGAATAACTCAGTTTCATTACAATGTAACGTCGGATAAAGATTGCTACGAACATGATGCACGTTAAGTCACCAGAAAGCAAGATAATGATTTTATATTACTTAAATTTGGCTCTCATTTGTATGCAAACAAAATATTAAAAATCACCAAGTAAACTTCAGAACTGTCCAACTATGACGTCGATCGTAACTAAGATCTGTTAGTTTTTAATATAAGAATTCCAATGAAATTTTATTTGACATTTTGTTATGTTTCGATCGTTTTTTGGTTGCACGTGATTTGGAAACTGTAGAGCACATTGTATAACATATATGCAAACAAGTATCGTGTCTTGTCCACGTTGTGTAAAAACTGGATTGGATAAATGACTTCAGTGTCTCTAACCACGGCCAAACTGCGGAGTATCCTAATGATATTAAAATAGTGTACTTGCGTAATAACAATAAAATACTAATCTCTGCAACTTTTGAAAATTTATATCACATAATTTTTAATTTCATCAACATAAAGCCAGATTCAAAATTCTTGGTAAGAAAGAAGGAACAGTATTATCCAATCAGGAGTTATTTGAAAAACTGAAGCGTCCAATCTGATACATGGTCCCCTCGCCCAATGCACCAAATGACAAGAAATTTAAATAGAAGATCAATGTGCAATTTTGTTAACAAATTATTGGCAACTAATACCCAGCTGGTGCGCTGAGCCCATTCCTAACCTACTTTTGTATTAATTCACCCCTGTCCAAGAAACGACACACGTCTCCAGCCTCCAACTCGCCGTCGGAACCGGCAGCGTTTCTCTCACACATCATCGGCACGGGGTTGACCCTCCCGTTCCGCAGCCCTCATGAACGAAACGCACCCTGCAAAAACCCGCCAGAAGCGGCGGCGGCGGCGGCGGCGGCGGCTGCGCAGCGTTGTCGGCGCGGGGCGTCGAGCCGTGCGGCGCGGCTCGGGGTCCTGGGAGCGACTCCCTCCCGACCCCGGCCGCGACTTGCGGCACGCCCTGTGCCAGCGGAGGCGGCGGCGGCGGCGGCGGCGAGCGGGCGCGCTGCAGTCGCGGGCAGGGCCGTCCTTGAGACGACAGCCGCCGGCCGCCGCCGCCGCCGCCGCCGCCGCCGCCGCCGCCACCGCCGCTTGCACATTCCTGATGGCTGGGCTCTGCCGCAGCGGTGCCGTGCCCGTCTGACAGCCGCCGCCGCCCAGCGCATCCCGGCTCGCCCGCCCGCCGGACGCTCGCTCGCCAACTGCACTCTCGCGCTCCGCCCCGCGCCGCGCCGCGCCCCGCCTGGCCTCTGCCATCGCGATGCGCCGCTCTCTGCATTGCAATCCCTCGTACGGTATCTCGCGGGCGCGCCCGGCCGCCGCCGCCGCCGCCGCTGGGGTTGCGCGCTGCCAGACGTATGACGACTCGCTGTTATCTCAAACGTTCCTTCCTCAGGCGATCGTAAAGAAGTAATCTATTTCAAACTACATCTTTTTTGTTTCTCTCGTACCGTATTTTTAGACTCCCTCTTTTTGCAATTTACTCTACACATCATACTTGAGGTATCGTTTCCAAAGACGTTTGACGACTGCGGTTAAATTAAGGTGAGGAATCTCTTTTTGCAATTCACCTCATACTCGTATCGTTTCGTATGAAACGTTTTGAAGAATGCAACATGCCGTGATATAATTTTTTTTTGTCAGGATATAGTCTTTTACAAGCTATCCCACATTTACTTTTCTCTAATATGATCGTTTCAGGCCACCTCTTTTTGCAACATACACTGTACATCCTACACGAGGTATGTTTCCAACGAGGCGTTTGAGGACTTCTTACTATATTAAGCTAGGTTATTTAAAACTCCCGATTGTCAAACAAACAGGCGACAAATCTACTTTTAGTTTTTTTATTCATTCGTAGTGAACAGAATTACATATGAGGAATTGGTTCCTGCGCAGAATTAGTTGATATCAAGCTGTGAGTAAATACATCTCTTCTCCAGAACGTCAGAAGGCAACTATTTTTATTATTCAGACAACCATTATTACCATTTACCATTATCGTTTACCACATTTCCTACATGAAGCGATGATCACTACTAGGCTTTTGATGACTATTCTATAAAAGGGAGTACTATTGAAAATATCCTATGTGAGGCAATTAATATTTTTGCTACGCTCTTTTTTCGTAATCAGCACTCAACACGTAATAGGTAATGATTCCTACAGCATATCTGTTAACTTTTCCAATACTTGTGCCATCTAGTTTTGCTTCAAAAGTTTTCCATTAGTTGCAGGGATTGATCCGGAATAATTTGGAGTAATTCACCCTCTGACAAATATACACACTCATGCGCACGTCCTTATATTCTTTAAATTCTTCAAAACTACACACTATCTAAGCGATTTGATATAGAGAAAGAAATATTTAACAACATGCAAATTTTCACAAGTGATTTTTGAACATTTAGACGATGCTCCCAATTCTGAAATACAATATGTTCTGAAATGTATTTTACGTCTTAGTTATGCCTGTCCCTCTCTCATTCTCTCTCTCACTCACTATCATTCTCCATCCCTCTCATTCCCTCTCTCTCCCCCCCTCTCTCTCTCTCACACTCACACACACATTACACCTGACTGATGACTGATTCTAGCATTATGATAACTATTTTTTTTAATAATGAAGAATTATAAATCAGACATTCTAAAAAACTGCACACATTATTGAAACCAACACTGAATGTGTGTTTTGTTATGCATGATAACAATTTTAAACACATTTTTCTGTTGGTTTGAAACAAGGGGAAAGCAACAAGTAGAAATTTCCAGATGTGTAAATAGAATGCGTCTTAGTCCGGAACAAGTGGCAGCGAGCGCGGTGCGTGTCAGAGATGAATGGACAACAATGGAGAAAACGAATGTCGGAACGAACCCCATATGAAGGGAACAGAGACGGAGGGCGAGAATGAAGGACCAACTCGGTCTGAAGAAAGGCGAAGTGAAAAGGGGGCAGGTGTTCAAGGGGAGATGTAAATGGAGAAGACAAGGAGCGTTATTATGAGAACAATGGTGAGCACCAAGGCGAGCGAGCGAAATATGTCCGGGCACAATGACGCTCGGATACACGCCCCTCAGAGGCACTGACAGATTAGCATCCTGAGACGAACCACTCGCGACATTCACGCGCGCAATTAAAGGCAGCGTTTCTTAGACGAACCGACGGCGACGGGCAAGGAGGTCGCCCACGCCAAGTTTAAGTATAATTTTGACGCAAATTTAAAATAATAATAATAATTATTATTATTGTTATATGATGATGTTGAAGATAATGACAAAGATTAAGTATAAAGGTCCATGAGTTTCGTACTTCTTTTTGAGAGAAGTTGAATACGGAGGATTTCACATTTAATGTTTGTCTTCAGTTCTCCCAGCGTGCTCAAAGAGTCGGTTAGGTCAACCTGTATTTCACTGTACTGAGGTTGGTTTTATTTCTATTACTATTATTATTACTATTAATTATTATTATTACTATTATTATTATTATTATTATTATTATTATTATTATTATTATTATTTAGTAATTTAATATCCCGTGTGGGGCAAGGCCCTCCTGCTAGGCATGGAGGTCGCTTACATTGAAAAAAACTTCTCCACATAGTTTGGCGTTTTTTCGATTTACCTCAGAGCAGTCACCTTCATAAGACGTTTTTGCGGATTACACTTGATTTTTTATTCTAAAATAATAATCAATCAAACAAAAATATAGATCGCGTAAGAAACAATCAATTTATCCATGAAATATAAACTATATTTTCTACGAGCTTACAAAACACTCATATTACGTGTTTTTGTTTTATCTATATTCTTCTTGGTTATCAAAACAAAGCGGCATATTCGCGCGCCAGCATCGTCAGAAAAAGATTTTTTGGAGGGAGACATCAAAATTTTCAGATGTTTTAAGCCAAGACTTACCGTACTCTTCAGCGGAACGTAAAATGCCTACTGTTCATTCGATTCAATTATTCACTTATCACGAGAGTTCGACACAATTTTGCTGAAGCAAGCAGCAGCTTGGCTATGTTTGATAAAAACGGAGTAGATAGAAATCTCCAAAAAACAATAGGTAAATGTGGGCAGATCCCCTGAGCTTGTATGTACATTTCTTGTAAGTTTTATCTCTGCAAAATTGTTTTCAGAGCAAGAAGAAATGTTTGAAGATATGAAAGTGACTGATGAGTAATGATTTTCAATATAATTGTTAGAAGCATGTTAATTAAATAATGGCAGAATGTATTATTATTATTATTATTATTATTATTATTATTATTATTATTATTATTATTATTATTATTATAAAAGGTACTGGGCACAAAGTTTAGATCATTTCAAACGTAGACGACAATAATTTCCTTAATAAAAACTTGAAAAATTAAAAAAACTGGTTTTTCACTATTTTCTCATTTATTTATAATTATTATTCCGTCTATTCAGTTACAACCAACGAAACGAGGAAATCAACAATTGCTCAGCTCATGTTAAGCGCGGTGATTCAACCAAACAAACAATCGTTCCCGGTTTGCTGTTCAATCGTGAGGCGGACTGCATCTATGGATTTACGGCGTACACAAACACAGCGTTTAAACATCGAACGCCCAATTGTGATGACGTCCTTTCCAACCTATCCATATTTTGCACATCCACGAGTCGGCTCCCTCAATCTTTCTTCCGCAATTCTGTCTACCCATCCGTTGCGCTATTTTTCTTCTTTTTTTCCCGTCTGCGTCCCTACATTCCTTCGCAAGTCTTTTACCCTATCTTCTATTTGCGCTTCCTTATTCGCCCGCCTGTCAGCAGAGGCCAGGCCACCCCGAGACCTTCACTGAGGAAGGGCTTAGGCGGCGTCTATTTTTACAGGCTCTATAGATACCAATGAATCACCTGACCGCCATCATACGTTCGGGAGATTTATAACCGCAGATCCTAACATAACATCTCCGTTCCCGCGCGACTCGACTTCTTGTCTGGCAGGAGCCATCGCGCAACGCGAGCCCGACGCACGCGGCCGCCGTCGCCACAGACACCGCCCCACCGCCAACGCCAGCACCTCCGCCGTTTCCGCCTCTGTCACTGCCTCCCCTGCCCTTGCCGCCAACAACACCACCACTGTCTCTGCCGCTGCCTCTGTTATTTCCACCATTGCCGACGCCAACGCCAGTGCCTCCGCCTCTTCCACTGCCTCCCCTGCCGCTGCCGTCAACGCCACCAGCATCGTCATCAACACCAACCACCTTCCACTCCTCTGCCGCTGCCTCTGTTATTTTAACCATTGCCACCGCCCCCACCGTCAACGCCAGTGCCTCCGCCTCTTCCACTGCCTCCCCTGCCGCTGCCGCCCACGCCACCAGCATCGTCATCAACACCAACCACCACTGTCTCTGCCTCTGTTATTTCCACCACTGTTGCCTACGCTAGAGCCTCCGCCTCCGCCGTCGCCGCCGCAACCATGATCAATGCCATCGCTGCCTTTGCCTCCCCTGCCGCTGTCGCCATCGCCACCACAGCCACACAGGCTATGGCACAGCCAATGCCTGTGCCGCCGCCTCCCATATCACCCCCGTTGCCACCGCCGCCACCCGTGCGCCGCGATCGTCTCCGCAAGACGCTCGGTCGTTCGCCCCTCCCACACCTGCCGGGTCGCTGTTTACAATAGCCGCAAGCGCCCGTTCCGACGCCCCACCGCTCTGCCGCCCCCGCGGCCTCCACCGAAGCTACCGCCTCGACTGCCGCATCAGCCTCCACCTCGTTCGCCTCCAGCCCTAGCCACAGGGGCCGACCCTCGTGAGTTGGTTTAGGGCAACACCTGTTGCCAATGCAACAATTCTGCCTCGACGGCGCGCCGCGGCGGCGGATTAACAATACTGGCTAGATAGGTCGGTCGAATTCAGCGGCTGTTTGGAGGAGCATTCCAGCGGCCAGCTGCTCTAATCGGTATTTTTCCCTAGTTTCTCTGGTCAACACCAGGCGAAAGGTGGAGTAGTCCCCTAACAAGCGGGACACTGTCCGAACACTATTTTCTCTTCCTCTTCCTTCTCCTATCCTCACCACTTTCGTACATACACACTTACATGTACTACGATATCACACATGTCGGGAAAACAGTTGGGAGCTGAGAGCTTGTTTGGGGCAGTATCCGCTGGAAGGAGAAACCTGGTGGGGGAAAACCCACAAATCCACGTGTAGAATCTGACCATACATCGTGGGAAGGAACATATCCTGTGGTATTAATACATCCACTACACTCATGGGACTAATTGTCATAGCAGTTGACGCGCCAGGAAACACAAATCAATCAATCAATCAACCCAGCGGCCCAGCGCACGGAGCTCTAGCCACAGCCTTCCCCCGTTTCCAATACATATCGCCCGGTGCTCAGGCATCGCACCCAACCGCAGCCAGACAGCCGCGAAGTAGGCGTGGCGGGGCGGGGCGGGGCGGGTGAGGAGCGGGCGGTCCGGCAGGTACCACGCGACCGTGACCGCCAATATTAAAAGGCTCCCTTCTTTACGACCGTCCGCGCGCCCAGACACGACGAGACTCGTTTCTCGTAAAACAATCTGCCAGAGCGTTTTTAACGCGGCGGAATTAGAGAAATGGCTCCGTAGACTCGATGTTAATTGGCTAATAAGGGGGGACTGGGAGGGTGGGCGTGTGGGCAAGTGGGTGCTACCGCGGTTTGGGGCTATAGTCGGCCCCCCGACTTACGAGAAGTCGGGGATATAAGCGCGGGTAGGATCACTTCAATAAAAATCAAATATAAGACGTTTTTGACAAATATTTGAACACATTGTAGAAAAGAGTGAACCCAAATAACCCAGTAGGAAATAAGTTAATGCGCCATAACCAACTTCTAATCAGGGCGCTGAAGAAGAAGAAGAAGAAGAAGAAGAAGAATGTCGCAGAAGAAGGAGAAGGAGGTGGACATTGAGAAATTGTTTAAAAAATGTCCAGGAAGGTCGTCAAACTCCTTACCTTCGTTCCCAAAGTACTGAGTGGATTATAGTTTCAACCTTCTGAAGTCAAAAAGCATTGAAACAATTAATTTTAAAAAATATTTATAAATCCTTGTTCGACAAACTTTTGTCTTTCAAGAGTATGAACAATTACATTAACTAGAAATAAAATTTGAGGAGAAACTTCAAAAGTAACGTTGAAAACCATAATGAATTACAATTTGAATTACGCGTTACATCACGTGTTGGAAGTGACGTACTGCGTCTGCAGCAGCACACATTCTGGCAATTAATCTTACTATTCTGATTTCTTATTTGTACATAATAGTAAATTAATTGCAAAATTCTCACATCGAGTACTTTTCGCCGACCTGGATGGCCGAGGTGGCTAGAGGGAGTACCGACTCAGCGCTTCGGTCCGAAGGGTCGCGGGTTCGAGTCCCGCCTTGGGCATGGTTGTTTGTCCCTTGACTTTGTATGTGTTGTCGCGGAGGGCCTCGCGTTCTGCTGACCCCAGATCAGAGGAGTCCGCAAGTGTGTTGATCTAGTGTATGGTCGAATGTGTGCCCATCGGGACGTAAAGGGTAACCAGCTTTTGGCTAGATAAAAGCCCTAGAGAAGAAGAAGAATACTCTTCATTACACTCAACTGAGCATATCAAGGTCGCGGGCACGATAACAAGCTTCCTAGAGCTCGCGGGCACTTTGTCCAAAGATATTGGCGCGAGATTTAAAAGTAAGATTGTACAAATTCCTCCGAAGTGGTGGTACGTCCCTGGATATCTGGCCCATGACAATCTTTAAGAGAAGTTACTTGACATTTATTGTCACAAATTTAGCTATATTAATTCCCATTTTCTCTTTAAGACTAAGAAATATCCATTAAAATGAAATAATTCATCAGTCCGATTTTAAATTCCCAATTAAGAGTAAAATTATAAACATTGAATCAAAAGAATCTTGATTTTATAATCCCATTTACTTAAGAGTGATATAAAATCGTGAACATTCTACGTTCAATTTAGAAGGTTTAACAAATATTCTTGTGTATTAAAAGCGCTCTCCGTCTGTAAGTAAGAATTGTTAACTTATAGAGACTTGTTAATTTACTTCACATTATTGCTAAATACAATAAATAACTGAATGAATTAATAACACAGCACAAAACGAAAACAAGGAAAGCATTCACCATTATTCTTGCCGCTTAGAAAACATGTTTATATAAGGGAGAATTTAGTAAGAAAATAAACGTCAAATAGTAATAAGTAGTGAAGAATAAAAACATTATACAATTCCCGGTTATTTGATACAAAAAATCTGGCAAACATATTTTCCTACGAAGTCACTGTTCTCCGCCTCGCGCGGCTTTAGCTTGCGCGTGTACACCCCTTTGTGGATTCGGAGGGGAAAGGGCACCGAAGTCAGGGGAAGTTGCCGGTGCCCTTAGGAGCGGCGGGCATCCTAGGCGGGCTAGTGGCTCGCGCGGCGCGGTTTCACCTGCCTGCACTAAACGAAACGCATCGTAGGGTAGCTATTTTTCTAGACTCACTATTGGTTTGCTTGCTTGATTGATTTTTTTGTATTTCCGGGCACGTCAACTGCTTCGGTCATTAGTCCCGTTAGTGTAGTGTATGTTTTTTTGGGAGATGGCGGTGATCTTCCCCCGCTGGATGGCGAGATCCGGCGCCGACCTAGCGTCGGCTAGTGGGGTTTCCCCCTAACCAGGACTCTCCCACCAGCGGGGCACCGCCCCAGCCGGGACAAGCTCTAAGCTCCTGACCGGTCTCCCGGAATATGTGGTAGTGTAGTGCATGTTAGTGTAAGTGTGTGTGTGTACAAGGGGAGAGGATAGGACAAGGAAGAGGAAGGACAGATCGCGTGCCGTCCGTGGCCCGTTTTGGTAGGGTACTGCTCCGGCATTCGCCTGGTGTTGATCGGAGAAACCACGGAAAACTACCGATCAGAGCAGCTGGCCGCTAGAATTCACCTCCAGATAGCGACTGAATTCAACCTAGCTGGAAAGCTAGTGTCGAAAATCCTGTCGCCGTCAGGACTCGAACCTACGACCTCCCGGTCAGAGGCGCTGCAGTGACATCAGTTGATGCACCGAGCTACCGCTCCCGGTCTCACGATTGGTATCTGTCTCATAAGATAGGGTCTATGTGTATTTTTGGAGGACACGGGTTGCGGTGGTGGCAGAGGCTGGCGGTGTGGTTATGGTAAAGGGGACGTTAACTCGCAACATGGAGCGGAGGGGACTGAGAGATAATTTTTATTTATTTTTTATTTATTTTACGTCAAAAACAGCTAAAAACATTGTGTGATGTGCTATGGGGAGAAGTGTATTATGTGCACCTTTCGAAAATTCTGTGATCCCTAGCCTAGGCCATATACTACTTGAATTTTGAACACAGAAAAAAATGAACGTTTTTTGCGAGGATTGTTAACGAAAGTATGCGCTCCGATGTAATAATATCTATTCTGAAGGGTAAATCACCAATAAATTTGGGCTCTTATCACCATCATGTCCTTCGTAAAGGAATAATACTTCCTGCCGCGACAACATGGAGAACGATAATTTGAATATCTATATTTTCCACTGAATTCTAGAAGACTTACACAGATAACGAAGTTACATTTATGTCCGGAAGCAAAACAAGGAGCCATCTCAGCATTTGCTCAAAGGATCAGAGAAACTGAAGGAAAAACCTGATCGAGATGGGGGTCATTGACCCAGAGGCTGCGGTAGAATACTTGTTACCGGTTTGGTAGAATTATAGTCCAGTCCAAATGGTAAATAATACATTAAATATTACGGTTAAAATTAATATTACTTTCTTTCTGATGGTCCATATAATCTCTAATGGTATAGATAAATTGTATAGAGTTCAGTGATGAAGGCGCTACATGGTGGTTCGGGTACACCCCACCATGCCACGACACTAACCTTTCCTTGTCCAAGTATAAATGAGTATAAACAACCTATAACAACTATTGTAACACAGCTTCCGGGTCAATGACCCCCATCTCGATCAGGTTTTTCGTCCAGTTTCCCTGATCCATTGAGCAAATGCTGAGATGGCCCCATGTTTTGCTTCTGGACATAAATGTAACTTCATTTTCTGTGCACGTCTTCTAGAATTCAGTAGGAAATACAATTATTCAAATTATCGTTTCCACGTTGTCGCGGCAGGAAGTAATAAGAGCCAAAATTTATTGCTTATTTATCCTTGAAAATAGATTTTATTACATGGGAGTTTTTTTGTTTTTTTTTCTCCCTTTCAAAATTCAAAAATTTATTGCTTATTTATCCTTGAAAATCGATTTTATTACATGGGAGTTTTTTTGTTTTTTTTTCTCCCTTTCAAAATTCAAAATTTAAGTAGTATATGATTTAGTGTAGGGATCACAGAATTTTGAAAATGTGCACACAATTCACTTTTCCCCATAGCACGTCATACGCAGTTTTTAACTGTTTTTTGACGTAAAATAAATAAATAAATAAATAAAGTCGGGATTTGATTTCGAAGACCCCACAGCTGCAACCACTACGTTAAGGATCTTGGCTTGAATCGCGATTGCTATGGAATTGATAGAAGCTTCGTCAAGTGGTGAAAAAAGGCTGTGCCAATGGTGATCCATTTCCTAAGATTGTCAGTCACTGCGCATGCACAACACACGCTGGCTGCTTTCCCAGGGTCTTGGTTTTTGACGGTCAGTGAGAGTTCTGTCTACATACACACGTGGTGACTTGCAAAGATTTGTTGTAGGCTTCAAGAAAACCTCCGTTAGAATACAATTCAATTATTCCTGCATTTATTTTGTGGGAAATAGTGCTTGCTGGTCTTAATCTATTTTCATAGCAGTAAAAAATGGCGTCTCTGTGCTCCACCAAAAATATCCAAAATATTTCATCAAAATTGTTTCGACTTTCATTTCTATTATGACAGCTCGAATGTAATATTGAAAACTAATATGTATATTATTGGAAGTTAAGCATGTCTTTGCAAGATACTGTAGCGTCGATAAAAGAGAGTTCACAACTTAAAATGAACTGGAAGCAACGAATTTGTCCTCCCCCTACCACCCCAACATTCTTCAAAGAAAACCCTAATCTTACTTTTAAATCTCGCGCCAATATCTTTGGACAAAGTGCCCGCGAGCTCTAGGAAGCTTGTTATCGTGCCCGCGACCTTGATATGCTCAGTTGAGTGTAATGAAGAGTATTCTTCTTCTTCTCTAGGGCTTTTATCTAGCCAAAAGCTGGTTACCCTTTACGTCCCGATGGGCACACATTCGACCATACACTAGATCAACACACTTGCGGACTCCTCTGATCTGGGGTCAGCAGAACGCGAGGCCCTCCGCGACAACACATACAAAGTCAAGGGACAAACAACCATGCCCAAGGCGGGACTCGAACCCGCGACCCTTCGGACCGAAGCGCTGAGTCGGTACTCCCTCTAGCCACCTCGGCCATCCAGGTCGGCGAAAAGTACTCGATGTGAGAATTTTGCAATTAATTTACTATTATGTACAAATAAGAAATCAGAATAGTAAGATTAATTGCCAGAATGTGTGCTGCTGCAGACGCAGTACGTCACTTCCAACACGTGATGTAACGCGTAATTCAAATTGTAATTCATTATGGTTTTCAACGTTACTTTTGAAGTTTCTCCTCAAATTTTATTTCTAGTTAATGTAATTGTTCATACTCTTGAAAGACAAAAGTTTGTCGAACAAGGATTTATAAATATTTTTTAAAATTAATTGTTTCAATGCTTTTTGACTTCAGAAGGTTGAAACTATAATCCACTCAGTACTTTGGGAACGAAGGTAAGGAGTTTGACGACCTTCCTGGACATTTTTTAAACAATTTCTCAATGTCCACCTCCTTCTCCTTCTTCTGCGACATTCTTCTTCTTCTTCTTCTTCTTCTTCTTCAGCGCCCTGATTAGAAGTTGGTTATGGCGCATTAACTTATTTCCTACTGGGTTATTTGGGTTCACTCTTTTCTACAATGTGTTCAAATATTTGTCAAAAACGTCTTATATTTGATTTTTATTGAAGTGATCCTACCCGCGCTTATATCCCCGACTTCTCGTAAGTCGGGGGGCCGACTATAGCCCCAAACCGCGGTAGCACCCACTTGCCCACACGCCCACCCTCCCAGTCCCCCCTTATTAGCCAATTAACATCGAGTCTACGGAGCCATTTCTCTAATTCCGCCGCGTTAAAAACGCTCTGGCAGATTGTTTTACGAGAAACGAGTCTCGTCGTGTCTGGGCGCGCGGACGGTCGTAAAGAAGGGAGCCTTTTAATATTGGCGGTCACGGTCGCGTGGTACCTGCCGGACCGCCCGCTCCTCACCCGCCCCGCCCCGCCCCGCCACGCCTACTTCGCGGCTGTCTGGCTGCGGTTGGGTGCGATGCCTGAGCACCGGGCGATATGTATTGGAAACGGGGGAAGGCTGTGGCTAGAGCTCCGTGCGCTGGGCCGCTGGGTTGATTGATTGATTGATTTGTGTTTCCTGGCGCGTCAACTGCTATGACAATTAGTCCCATGAGTGTAGTGGATGTATTAATACCACAGGATATGTTCCTTCCCACGATGTATGGTCAGATTCTACACGTGGATTTGTGGGTTTTCCCCCACCAGGTTTCTCCTTCCAGCGGATACTGCCCCAAACAAGCTCTCAGCTCCCAACTGTTTTCCCGACATGTGTGATATCGTAGTACATGTAAGTGTGTATGTACGAAAGTGGTGAGGATAGGAGAAGGAAGAGGAAGAGAAAATAGTGTTCGGACAGTGTCCCGCTTGTTAGGGGACTACTCCACCTTTCGCCTGGTGTTGACCAGAGAAACTAGGGAAAAATACCGATTAGAGCAGCTGGCCGCTGGAATGCTCCTCCAAACAGCCGCTGAATTCGACCGACCTATCTAGCCAGTATTGTTAATCCGCCGCCGCGGCGCGCCGTCGAGGCAGAATTGTTGCATTGGCAACAGGTGTTGCCCTAAACCAACTCACGAGGGTCGGCCCCTGTGGCTAGGGCTGGAGGCGAACGAGGTGGAGGCTGATGCGGCAGTCGAGGCGGTAGCTTCGGTGGAGGCCGCGGGGGCGGCAGAGCGGTGGGGCGTCGGAACGGGCGCTTGCGGCTATTGTAAACAGCGACCCGGCAGGTGTGGGAGGGGCGAACGACCGAGCGTCTTGCGGAGACGATCGCGGCGCACGGGTGGCGGCGGTGGCAACGGGGGTGATATGGGAGGCGGCGGCACAGGCATTGGCTGTGCCATAGCCTGTGTGGCTGTGGTGGCGATGGCGACAGCGGCAGGGGAGGCAAAGGCAGCGATGGCATTGATCATGGTTGCGGCGGCGACGGCGGAGGCGGAGGCTCTAGCGTAGGCAACAGTGGTGGAAATAACAGAGGCAGAGACAGTGGTGGTTGGTGTTGATGACGATGCTGGTGGCGTGGGCGGCAGCGGCAGGGGAGGCAGTGGAAGAGGCGGAGGCACTGGCGTTGACGGTGGGGGCGGTGGCAATGGTTAAAATAACAGAGGCAGCGGCAGAGGAGTGGAAGGTGGTTGGTGTTGATGACGATGCTGGTGGCGTTGACGGCAGCGGCAGGGGAGGCAGTGGAAGAGGCGGAGGCACTGGCGTTGGCGTCGGCAATGGTGGAAATAACAGAGGCAGCGGCAGAGACAGTGGTGGTGTTGTTGGCGGCAAGGGCAGGGGAGGCAGTGACAGAGGCGGAAACGGCGGAGGTGCTGGCGTTGGCGGTGGGGCGGTGTCTGTGGCGACGGCGGCCGCGTGCGTCGGGCTCGCGTTGCGCGATGGCTCCTGCCAGACAAGAAGTCGAGTCGCGCGGGAACGGAGATGTTATGTTAGGATCTGCGGTTATAAATCTCCCGAACGTATGATGGCGGTCAGGTGATTCATTGGTATCTATAGAGCCTGTAAAAATAGACGCCGCCTAAGCCCTTCCTCAGTGAAGGTCTCGGGGTGGCCTGGCCTCTGCTGACAGGCGGGCGAATAAGGAAGCGCAAATAGAAGATAGGGTAAAAGACTTGCGAAGGAATGTAGGGACGCAGACGGGAAAAAAAGAAGAAAAATAGCGCAACGGATGGGTAGACAGAATTGCGGAAGAAAGATTGAGGGAGCCGACTCGTGGATGTGCAAAATATGGATAGGTTGGAAAGGACGTCATCACAATTGGGCGTTCGATGTTTAAACGCTGTGTTTGTGTACGCCGTAAATCCATAGATGCAGTCCGCCTCACGATTGAACAGCAAACCGGGAACGATTGTTTGTTTGGTTGAATCACCGCGCTTAACATGAGCTGAGCAATTGTTGATTTCCTCGTTTCGTTGGTTGTAACTGAATAGACGGAATAATAATTATAAATAAATGAGAAAATAGTGAAAAACCAGTTTTTTTAATTTTTCAAGTTTTTATTAAGGAAATTATTGTCGTCTACGTTTGAAATGATCTAAACTTTGTGCCCAGTACCTTTTATAATAATAATAATAATAATAATAATAATAATAATAATAATAATAATAATAATAATAATAATACATTCTGCCATTATTTAATTAACATGCTTCTAACAATTATATTGAAAATCATTACTCATCAGTCACTTTCATATCTTCAAACATTTCTTCTTGCTCTGAAAACAATTTTGCAGAGATAAAACTTACAAGAAATGTACATACAAGCTCAGGGGATCTGCCCACATTTACCTATTGTTTTTTGGAGATTTCTATCTACTCCGTTTTTATCAAACATAGCCAAGCTGCTGCTTGCTTCAGCAAAATTGTGTCGAACTCTCGTGATAAGTGAATAATTGAATCGAATGAACAGTAGGCATTTTACGTTCCGCTGAAGAGTACGGTAAGTCTTGGCTTAAAACATCTGAAAATTTTGATGTCTCCCTCCAAAAAATCTTTTTCTGACGATGCTGGCGCGCGAATATGCCGCTTTGTTTTGATAACCAAGAAGAATATAGATAAAACAAAAACACGTAATATGAGTGTTTTGTAAGCTCGTAGAAAATATAGTTTATATTTCATGGATAAATTGATTGTTTCTTACGCGATCTATATTTTTGTTTGATTGATTATTATTTTAGAATAAAAAATCAAGTGTAATCCGCAAAAACGTCTTATGAAGGTGACTGCTCTGAGGTAAATCGAAAAAACGCCAAACTATGTGGAGAAGTTTTTTTCAATGTAAGCGACCTCCATGCCTAGCAGGAGGGCCTTGCCCCACACGGGATATTAAATTACTAAATAATAATAATAATAATAATAATAATAATAATAATAATAATAATAGTAATAATAATAATTAATAGTAATAATAATAGTAATAGAAATAAAACCAACCTCAGTACAGTGAAATACAGGTTGACCTAACCGACTCTTTGAGCACGCTGGGAGAACTGAAGACAAACATTAAATGTGAAATCCTCCGTATTCAACTTCTCTCAAAAAGAAGTACGAAACTCATGGACCTTTATACTTAATCTTTGTCATTATCTTCAACATCATCATATAACAATAATAATAATTATTATTATTATTTTAAATTTGCGTCAAAATTATACTTAAACTTGGCGTGGGCGACCTCCTTGCCCGTCGCCGTCGGTTCGTCTAAGAAACGCTGCCTTTAATTGCGCGCGTGAATGTCGCGAGTGGTTCGTCTCAGGATGCTAATCTGTCAGTGCCTCTGAGGGGCGTGTATCCGAGCGTCATTGTGCCCGGACATATTTCGCTCGCTCGCCTTGGTGCTCACCATTGTTCTCATAATAACGCTCCTTGTCTTCTCCATTTACATCTCCCCTTGAACACCTGCCCCCTTTTCACTTCGCCTTTCTTCAGACCGAGTTGGTCCTTCATTCTCGCCCTCCGTCTCTGTTCCCTTCATATGGGGTTCGTTCCGACATTCGTTTTCTCCATTGTTGTCCATTCATCTCTGACACGCACCGCGCTCGCTGCCACTTGTTCCGGACTAAGACGCATTCTATTTACACATCTGGAAATTTCTACTTGTTGCTTTCCCCTTGTTTCAAACCAACAGAAAAATGTGTTTAAAATTGTTATCATGCATAACAAAACACACATTCAGTGTTGGTTTCAATAATGTGTGCAGTTTTTTAGAATGTCTGATTTATAATTCTTCATTATTAAAAAAAATAGTTATCATAATGCTAGAATCAGTCATCAGTCAGGTGTAATGTGTGTGTGAGTGTGAGAGAGAGAGAGGGGGGGAGAGAGAGGGAATGAGAGGGATGGAGAATGATAGTGAGTGAGAGAGAGAATGAGAGAGGGACAGGCATAACTAAGACGTAAAATACATTTCAGAACATATTGTATTTCAGAATTGGGAGCATCGTCTAAATGTTCAAAAATCACTTGTGAAAATTTGCATGTTGTTAAATATTTCTTTCTCTATATCAAATCGCTTAGATAGTGTGTAGTTTTGAAGAATTTAAAGAATATAAGGACGTGCGCATGAGTGTGTATATTTGTCAGAGGGTGAATTACTCCAAATTATTCCGGATCAATCCCTGCAACTAATGGAAAACTTTTGAAGCAAAACTAGATGGCACAAGTATTGGAAAAGTTAACAGATATGCTGTAGGAATCATTACCTATTACGTGTTGAGTGCTGATTACGAAAAAAGAGCGTAGCAAAAATATTAATTGCCTCACATAGGATATTTTCAATAGTACTCCCTTTTATAGAATAGTCATCAAAAGCCTAGTAGTGATCATCGCTTCATGTAGGAAATGTGGTAAACGATAATGGTAAATGGTAATAATGGTTGTCTGAATAATAAAAATAGTTGCCTTCTGACGTTCTGGAGAAGAGATGTATTTACTCACAGCTTGATATCAACTAATTCTGCGCAGGAACCAATTCCTCATATGTAATTCTGTTCACTACGAATGAATAAAAAAACTAAAAGTAGATTTGTCGCCTGTTTGTTTGACAATCGGGAGTTTTAAATAACCTAGCTTAATATAGTAAGAAGTCCTCAAACGCCTCGTTGGAAACATACCTCGTGTAGGATGTACAGTGTATGTTGCAAAAAGAGGTGGCCTGAAACGATCATATTAGAGAAAAGTAAATGTGGGATAGCTTGTAAAAGACTATATCCTGACAAAAAAAAATTATATCACGGCATGTTGCATTCTTCAAAACGTTTCATACGAAACGATACGAGTATGAGGTGAATTGCAAAAAGAGATTCCTCACCTTAATTTAACCGCAGTCGTCAAACGTCTTTGGAAACGATACCTCAAGTATGATGTGTAGAGTAAATTGCAAAAAGAGGGAGTCTAAAAATACGGTACGAGAGAAACAAAAAAGATGTAGTTTGAAATAGATTACTTCTTTACGATCGCCTGAGGAAGGAACGTTTGAGATAACAGCGAGTCGTCATACGTCTGGCAGCGCGCAACCCCAGCGGCGGCGGCGGCGGCGGCCGGGCGCGCCCGCGAGATACCGTACGAGGGATTGCAATGCAGAGAGCGGCGCATCGCGATGGCAGAGGCCAGGCGGGGCGCGGCGCGGCGCGGGGCGGAGCGCGAGAGTGCAGTTGGCGAGCGAGCGTCCGGCGGGCGGGCGAGCCGGGATGCGCTGGGCGGCGGCGGCTGTCAGACGGGCACGGCACCGCTGCGGCAGAGCCCAGCCATCAGGAATGTGCAAGCGGCGGTGGCGGCGGCGGCGGCGGCGGCGGCGGCGGCGGCGGCCGGCGGCTGTCGTCTCAAGGACGGCCCTGCCCGCGACTGCAGCGCGCCCGCTCGCCGCCGCCGCCGCCGCCGCCTCCGCTGGCACAGGGCGTGCCGCAAGTCGCGGCCGGGGTCGGGAGGGAGTCGCTCCCAGGACCCCGAGCCGCGCCGCACGGCTCGACGCCCCGCGCCGACAACGCTGCGCAGCCGCCGCCGCCGCCGCCGCCGCCGCTTCTGGCGGGTTTTTGCAGGGTGCGTTTCGTTCATGAGGGCTGCGGAACGGGAGGGTCAACCCCGTGCCGATGATGTGTGAGAGAAACGCTGCCGGTTCCGACGGCGAGTTGGAGGCTGGAGACGTGTGTCGTTTCTTGGACAGGGGTGAATTAATACAAAAGTAGGTTAGGAATGGGCTCAGCGCACCAGCTGGGTATTAGTTGCCAATAATTTGTTAACAAAATTGCACATTGATCTTCTATTTAAATTTCTTGTCATTTGGTGCATTGGGCGAGGGGACCATGTATCAGATTGGACGCTTCAGTTTTTCAAATAACTCCTGATTGGATAATACTGTTCCTTCTTTCTTACCAAGAATTTTGAATCTGGCTTTATGTTGATGAAATTAAAAATTATGTGATATAAATTTTCAAAAGTTGCAGAGATTAGTATTTTATTGTTATTACGCAAGTACACTATTTTAATATCATTAGGATACTCCGCAGTTTGGCCGTGGTTAGAGACACTGAAGTCATTTATCCAATCCAGTTTTTACACAACGTGGACAAGACACGATACTTGTTTGCATATATGTTATACAATGTGCTCTACAGTTTCCAAATCACGTGCAACCAAAAAACGATCGAAACATAACAAAATGTCAAATAAAATTTCATTGGAATTCTTATATTAAAAACTAACAGATCTTAGTTACGATCGACGTCATAGTTGGACAGTTCTGAAGTTTACTTGGTGATTTTTAATATTTTGTTTGCATACAAATGAGAGCCAAATTTAAGTAATATAAAATCATTATCTTGCTTTCTGGTGACTTAACGTGCATCATGTTCGTAGCAATCTTTATCCGACGTTACATTGTAATGAAACTGAGTTATTCCCTGAAACATTATAGGTATGGATGGATGCTTTCAAAATATAATTAATAAATCTGTTTCGCAATGTACAGTGATTTTTTTCATTCCTCGTGTGCATAAATCGATATAAAGTTTCCGGAAGGAAAGAAGAAACTCTCAAACAACGGTTGTATATAACCGTCGGCAAGTCAGGAATTATTTATTTTCTTACTTCCTGCACGTCGCAGGAGGTGATGTACGAGCACAAACACATTCCTGTTTTCCGCGGAAATACTCAGAGGTTGTGAGAATAAGCCACACAAAAGACCTACCATTTGTTACGTCGGCGAAGTCGTAACAACTTGGTAAGTCTCAAGCAACTAATATTGTAGCTTCTGACATCAAAATGCATGCGGATACCGACAAATACGAACATTTTTTACAACAATGATCTTTGGCTTCTCACACCGTCATCTCGTATTGCACACACAACTACTCTTACTTACCACTTCGTAATTTGTAAGAGACTGGTGTACAGAATGGCGTTGCTGAGTGAGGCTATTGAACGGAGATCCATTTCTTTTCTCTCCTTAGGGTCGCGAGTTCAAATTCTTGGGAATGTTTGCTCAAAGACTTTTCTATGTGTTGTATATTGTATTGACACAACAGTGAATGAGTTCGCTTATACGTAAAGTGTGTAGTGAATAGTTTGAGAATCAGTCTTTAGGAAGTATTAAGGGAAACTTGAATAAGCTAAAAATACTATTAAAACAAAAGCAAGGGTGTTTAAGGGTTTGGTTTCCTGCTAAATTGCTGGCCAAACTTCCGATATTATCTTTATTCTTAGGTTATTCTGATGAGAAAGTGAAGTGACGAGTAACAAATTGTATTATTTATTAGGAAAGTTTTTTTAAAATCTTGTTTTTTTTAAGTTTGATGAGTGCCACGATCTCAAGAGTATCACTTTCTGCGTAAGTCACCATCTGTAATATAATTTTTATTTATATTCTAAAACGATCAATTCTAATGACCACTAAATAAAAGGGTTCAATTTCCTCATTCTTGTCGGAACTGTCACCGGCGGTTGGAATTAAGACTTGAAAATCGATGCGTTATGTTTAATTTCATGAAGTATGTTGTAGATAATATTTTTTCAAACCTTGCTGGTGAAAACCTACTTGGTGGCTATTGTGAGGATCCAGAAGCACTCGTTAAGCTTGAAAAGTTGTAATAAAATGTTGGAATTATATATGTGTAACAGACAATTTTGATGTAAATCCGTCAGAGGAAAGCGAGAAACTTATTCGTATTTAACATTGAGTTTCTTCTTCTTCTAGTTACAAATTCCTAATGGGATGTCAACGACCAAATAGGGAGGACCAAGACTTCAGTTTCATTCGAGATAAAATAAATAAAGAATGGAATTAATATTTCGTTTTTTGTATTGATTTGACATTTCAGCCGTTTCGACTGAACTATGTTGTTCTTTCCTGGGTGAAAGGGGTCCAATCGACTTCATAGGCCCCTATTAAGTTCACAAGCGCATTTCCAAACTTTACTTCTCTTAGTTACCAACTGCTTATATTGCACCTTATAGCAAGACCGCATAAGGTCAGTACTTCTAGAAGGTATTTGGGTTTTATCCCAGGAACACTGATTCTAGGAAGTATTGTTAACCAACAGATGGATGCTGCTACCACCTAGCGCTAATTTCACGAGTGCAATTGCCTTGCCCCCGGTAGGATCATCATGCCCCCACCACAACCTCCATGTGATCTTAAAGGCGACTCCGTCCACCAACTTCTAACTTCTTCGAACAGTACCAATCATTCTCCGTGTAGAAGGATGTACGCAAGGACTGATGTATAAATATTTTCGGGAGGGAAACAATTTCAGTTCACACCTCCATATCTATTTTGCATATTTTGGATTTGTTTCTTCGAAACAAAAAATGAACAAGAATATTCATACTTGGTATGAATATAGTATACTTAATATATATATATATATATATATATATATATATATATATAATTTTTTTTAATTTGTTATTTTTTTAAAAGTGAAATTACAAAAACAATGTTGACTCATGGAGGGAAGATCGCAGCACCCATTCGGATTCGCCGCTGAATGTTCGTGTGCAGAGCAGTTCGTGTTCAAACTAATATGCGAAAATGTAAGAATTCAGACCTTTACGATGTATGTGTGGTTAGCACTGCGTGTACGATGTTCATTTGCATAGCAGTATGTGTACAATGTAAGTGTACCGATGTACTTGTGCATAGCAGTAGGATGTAAGATGATCGTGTTTAGGGCAGTAAATGTACAGACCCATACGATGTACGTATGGAAAGCAGAGCATGGACAATTTTCGTGTTCAAAACAACGTGTGGGCTGTAAGTGTACAGGTCCGTATATTGTACTTGTGCATAGCAGTGCGTGTATGATGTTTGTGTGCAGAGCAACACGTGTCCGTTGTAAGTGTACAGGCCCGTTCGTATGCAGAATATTTCGTGTTCTAACCAATACGTGTACGATGTAAGTGTACAGACCTGTTCAATGTACGTGTGCAGAGCTGTACGTGTACGACACAAGTGTACAGAGCAGCCCCCGAGCTTCGAAATGTGTCGCGTGAAAACACGCGGAGGGTGCGCATCGCAGGTGCGAGATGCAGTAGCGTGAGCCTTATCTGGCGCGTGCTTCGCCTCGCCTCGCCCCGCACGGCCGCGCCGGGCGCAGCGCGGACACGCACGCAGCGCACCTCCGCGCAGCGCAGCGCAGCGGGTTAAGCGAGCGGCGCGCAGCACCGCACTGCCCGCCGCGCCGACCCGGTGGCCGTGACCTTAAGGTGCAGCGCGAAGTGACCCCCGGCTCGCCGCGACGGCAGCTCCCCAGAGAGGCGCGGGGGGGGAGGATCATCCTACTTGGCGCACGATGGTCGCTACGGTTCGATGCTAGTGGGAGGAGAAGACTTGAGGATCATCAGAGTCGTGTAGCATAGAATCCATCTGACGGCATCCGTCTTGGTAGATAGATGATCGCCTCTGTTCGAAGTTGGAAAATGGTGGGCGTATCCGTCTTAAGGATCATGTGGGAGTTGTGGTGCGGTGTGCAATGATCGTACCGGAGACAAGGTCGTGGCGACAGAATGGAAATTGGAGAATCATTCTATTTGGTAAAGGATGATCGATACGGGCAGATGCTAGGGGGCGGAGACGACTTAAGGATCATGAAAGAGTCGTGTAGCATAGAACATTACCTACGGCATCCGTCTTGGTAGATAGATGATCGACTCTGTTCGAAGTTGGAATATGGTGGGCGTACCCGTCTTAAGGACCATGTGGGAGTTGTAGTGCGGTGTACAAGTATCCTACCGGAGACAAGGTCGTGGCGACAGAAAGGAAATTGGAGGATCGTTCTATTTGCAAGAGTATGATCGATATGGGTCTATGGGTCGACGCTGAGAAGCTGTAGACGGAATCGCCTTTAAGATTATCAGGGAGTTGTGAGGGACAGAACTTTACTGGCCGGAGCGATGACCGGTGTTAAGGTAGTGACGAAATTGGGAGAGCTGCTAATCACGCTTTTAAGACGAGTATGATCGGTACGGTTCGACGTTGGAATTTATAGGCAAAGTTCTTTTAAGAATCATCAAGGAGATGGTAAGATGATTATGGACGAAGGGGGCCATCGTATCAGTAGATCTCGAGGAACAAGAGGATCGTCCCACTTGGTAGAGCCTGAACGGTTTCGGTTCGTTGCTGGAGGCTTTAGGGGGAGTTTGTTTGTAATGTTCTGGTACTAGCGAACTGACCCATTGATCCACCTCGACAAAGACAAAATTGTTGCAAATGTTCTAGTTGCCATCAGTTAGGCTCACAGTGTTGCCTGTAAATTTTGACTCCCAAATTAAACGCCAGCGACGCCACAACAACCATCTTCGTAACATTTATTCATAACATCAGATATTTTTCAACCAAGCGAATTTGGGATCTAATTAGGTTGAGAAATGTCGGCCGATTTATTTTGGCAAACAATTAGCCCATTTTTTCTTTCCATGACGCAAATATACGGCCACAGTGGATCTTCCGCCCTCCGAAAACTTATGCACCTCAGCAGGAATCCGCGCTCTGGGGGTTGAGAAGATAGTGCGCAGATCGTGAAAGAAGTTACGGATGTTTGTCGTGTACGGCCAATGCCGCAACTGCAGCTTCTGACACTAGTGCGGTGCGAAGAGAGCGGATAATGCTGGAGGCATTGAGCAGCCCCAGAGCGTCCGGCGCTGCGCGACGCCACGGCATTGGTCAGGGCAGGGTGACTGAGTATTTAGTGTTTACGGACGTTTCATCAGCTCTGATTAAGGCAGAATGAGTGAGTATTTAGTATTTACGGGTAATTGATCTGCCCACTGAGTAGGGCAGAGTGATGTTTAGTGTTTACAGTGCGCCTGGTCTGCATTGAGTAGGGCAGAGTGAGTAATTAGTGTTTACGGGCGCTTGATCTGCTTTGATCAGGGTAGAGTGAGTGAGTATTCACTGAAGTCGTTGGCTTCCGCGGCCAGAGTCATGTAAATGATCTTGGCTGTCCGGATGACGCTGCGTCCATGGCTGTGTTGCCGACGTTTCGACCATCTTGTCGTGGTCTTCCTCATGGCTGGTCTGCTGAGTAACGTCGGCTACACAGCCTTCGACGTGGCGTCAGCCGGCCAGACAAGATCATTTACATGACTCTGGTCGCGGAATCCTTCACTGTTTACGAGGGCGTCATCTGTTTTGCTCATTAGTTCTGTGAGGTAGTGCATGTTATAGCCGAAAGGTAGCGATGTTCCTCTCCTGTTGGATCGTAAGATCCAGAGTCGATCTACAGTTCAACTTGTGGGGTTCCCCCTTCAGGTGTATCCCCCAAGGAGCTCTGCCTCAACCAGGACTAGCTCTAAATTCCCGACGTGTGTGGTAATATAGCGAATGTAGTTTAGCTGTGTGTTTGTAGAGCAGAGGGAGGGTTAAGGATGAGTACGGAAAGATTCCGTTCGGGTCCGTGGCGCATTTATTTTGGTGCTGTCCGGCTTTCGCCTGGTGTTGATCGGGGAAACCCTTTTACCACCGAGCATTAGCTCAAAGCGAACTTTAATAAATATCTATCTATCTATCCATCTATCTATCTATCCATCTATCTATTTATCTATCTATCTATCTATCTATCTATCTATCTATCTGTCTATCTATCTACACAAGTATTACATAGTGTACTTTATTCTTTTATTCTAAATTATGTTGCATTGATTACTTTCGCTTATTCTTTGTTATTTTGAGTTTTTAATTGCATGACTTTATTATTCTTTAAATGTGTATAAATTTCTACTCAATATTCATCTGTACCGGCAAATGGTACGTCTATGTGCCACGGTATTGAACATTAAACCAAGCATGTTTAACAGAAAATTATGCTCGCAATTGTCTTCTAGGAGAATATTTTTCACTCGAACAAGATTCCTATTATTAGAGCATATGAGGATTATATTATAAAAGGATAGAATTGGAGAGAACAGTTGTATATCCTGTCCTGTAGCTCTATAATTCAGCGGTACATTTTCCATGAGAAAATGACTACTTATTGCATCTTTTTTATAGACATGACTTTTCGAACTCATTATTTTTAACTTTGTATTTCACTACATTTTTATCCACAACCCTGGAATATATTCCTGCGGTTTGAGGTATTCATTGTTGCGTCCCGCCCCATTCACGTCGAAATTGGACGCGCTTAACTGTTGTTGCGCAAAGGAACTCGACAGGAAGCATTGATTGATTGATTTTTTCGTGTTTCCGGGCGCATCAACTGCTTTGGTCATTAGTCCTGTGAGTGTAGTGCATGTTATTTCTCGGGAGATGGCGGTAATCTTCGCACGCTGGATGGCGAGATCCAACGCCGACCTACTGTCGGTTAGTGGGGTTTCCACCTAACCATGACTCCCACCAGCGGGGCACCGCCCCAGCCGGGTCAAGCTCTAAGTCACGACCGGCCTCCCGGAATACGTGGTAGTGTAGTGCCTGTTAGTGTAAGTGTGTGTAAGGGGAGAGGATAGAACAAGGAAGAGGAAGGAAAGATCGCTCGCGGTCCGTGGCCCGTTTGGTAGGGTACTGCTTCGGCATTCGCCTGGTGTTGATAGGAGAAACCACGGAAAACTACCTATCAGAGCAGCCGGCCGCTGGAATTCTCCTCGAGACAGACAACTGAATTCGACCTAGTTGAAAAGCTAGAGTCGAAAATCCTGCCGCCGTCAGAACTCGAAGACTGGAAGCACTTGTTGCGGCTCGTGTAGGGCACCATGAGCTCGAGAAGACGACCCTATTTGCTCCGAAGACCTGAAAAATGTTGACTTGAAAGTTGCAAGCATGATGTTTCAGTCGGTTTATTCCCACTTTCACGAAACACCTTTACGCCGATCGTGCTCGTTTAAGAAGTGAAAGAGCGCAAAACAAATTAAATTCCAAAGGAAATCTACTAGAGCGGTCGCGAAATGAATATTCATGAGGCATGAAATATTGCATATTTTTAACCTATAAATGAAGGTGACTGAGTTGTAAAAATAGCGATGATTGCATAGAATAGTTTTTAATTCTCATTGCAAAGCGAGATCAGGTCGCTGAGGAGTCTGAGTTCTGCACTCATTATCACTTTTTCCCTCGGTAATCAAAGAGTAATGAAGTATTAAGCACCAACTTTCACTTCACTCGTGTAGAAGAGAGATTGGATCGTGATATCATTATTGGTAGATACGAAAAACCTGTACACCTTGTTCATAATCAACGTATAGGATTCATTGTAATATATGACCACCTTACACCAAGGGAATATTCCAGCGTTCTATCTGATGTTCTTCTAACGATCGGCTTGCAAGCTATTTATGAGACATTAATGACCGCTACAAAGTGACAAGACATTGCTTGACATTGTCAATCATTCACCACTATTAATAGGAACAATGTTGATGAACAGGGCCACCGGAAGTATGGTTCAGAGACGGAGGATATCACTTCCGCCGGGAAACTGTGGGAGGGGAGGGGGGACTGCAAGAGGAGACTGTCCGAATGCCGAGAGAAGCTAGTGGTAGAACACAACACGAACTGCTATGAACATTGGGGATTGTTAAAAAGTAAATTAAAGAAAAAAAGCAGGATAGGTTGCGACGATAAAATACTCTTTTTTAATTGGCCAATAAATGTAGAACTGCGAACTCTGGCAAAGAAGTCTATCATGACATTCTTTTTGTGGTTCCGGTGTCGACCGCCCCTCTTCGTCGCTCCTGAGAAGACTTTCGGTGTTCCTGACGAACTTGACTCAGGTAGGGTAGGAAGTACTAGAAAATACAACACTATTAAACTGTAATATACTGGAAGGATCTGACATTGACAGAAAGCAAAACGTGATTTCAAACATCAAAAGTATAGTTTTCAAAAAGACTTCGTTTTGTTGGTTCGCAAGTCATGTTTGTTGGTTGATTACATTCTCGACGTACATTTATGAATGACTTTCCACTTATAAATTATTCGTCAACTCAATAGTACTGAATAATCAGTCAATGTTGGTTAATTTTGTGGTATTTATTGTTAAAGAAGTGACTAATTAGTGGTTATTCAATATTGTCTCTTTGAATGCCCCACTGCAAAGATCATCGTCAAAAACCAGTGATGTGTAATATTTTTAATGCTTTGATCATGGTATTTCAATGGAAAGATCTCTCATATTTCTCACTTCCATAAAATTGTATATAGAATTGTTTTGTAATTTTAACTACAGATGATTCATAATAAATGTTACAAATGATACAAACTTCTTTGCCATGAAGGGTGATCGAAGATGATTACTTTTTCCCAACGAACATGTGGTTGGACATTTTTTTTAACGAAGTGACTCGTATAACATGTACCACTGATTGATAGGCAACCCATCATGCTTTTGTGTTTGGCAGATCACCTGCCGACGCAGTCAAAGACATTTTGTATACACGAAAAATCCCAAAGGACAATGAGTTGCCTATCACAGGGATATGGTACATGTGCAACTTCGTTATATTAAATTTCCCACCATAAGTTCATTAGCAAAAAGCGATTATACTGGATCTTTATATCACCCTCAAGGTTTGAACAAATTATTCTGAGATATTACATATGAACCCTTAATGTGCTAATTAATCTCTTTTGGCGATGACACTGCACTGTTGCATAGTTGCAAATTCGTTAGAGACGATGTTTCTCTCTTCATTCTCTCTGGTCTTTGCATGGTGAACTGCACCCTGTAATTACATGTTCTAGAGTGTATATTAGTTCTCTACAGGCTAACTTCGCAGTATACTATATTAATTTAAATCTATGCAGATAAATCACCAACAAAAATAGAGCTGATGGTTGCGCTAATTAACTCCCTGCGCTAGGGTGCGATACGAATCACGCTTAAGGAATGACTGTTTTCAGCGTGAGTCAGTCCGCGCTAGACTTAGGCTGCCAACCACCACGTGTCCTGTATGCTAATATCTAATTGAAATCATGACTCACTATATCATACGGTCAAAGGTGGCTCAGGGCATCACCTTTCAGTTGCTTTCTGGATGAGAATTCTAGCGGCCGGCTGCTCTGATTGGTAGTTTTCCATGGTTTCTCTGGTCAATACCAGGTGAATGCCAGTACCCTAACAAACTGGCCACGGACCGCGCAAGATTTTTCCTTCTTCTTCGTTGCCCTACTCTCACCCCTTACTTTCACACACACTCATTTGAACTACACTATCATATTTTTCTGGTGACCAGTTGAGAGCTTAGGAGTTGTTCCGGCCGGGGCAGTGCCCCGCCGGTGGGAGATACCTGGTTGGGGAAAAGTCTCGCAAGCCGGCGTTGGTCGGTGCCCCATCTTCCTAGCCGACTGGGGAAGATCGCCGACACCTTTCGCAGTGCTCGAAAGCATGCACTACAATATCCGTACTACTGACCTTAGCAGTTGACGCTTCCGGAATCACGAATCAATAAAACAATCATTCTTTCATATTTGTCCAAGGCATCAGATCTCAGTAATTGTTTGCTAAAATTACGTTGGGCATGTTACAATGTAAGAAAATATAGCAGTGGAATTTAACTTACCCTGTTAGCACTCGTGCGTGCGTGTGTGTGTGTGTGTGTGTGTGTGTGTGTGTGTGTGTGTGTGTGTCGGATTTGAAACACTAACTACTAATAACCATGTCGTTTATAAAAGGTTAGAGTGTTGTTAGTGAATTTAGGGTGTCTTTTGGGACGCATACAACATCAAAAGTGAGATGGTTTTCCATTGTTTTGGTCTGATCTGGGTGTTATCTTCAGGGAGGAAAATTCCTCGAAAGTTGACGCTATCGTCGGCGCCGAATCGTACATCTGGTCTGGTCGAATCTTACGTCTGGCCGAAGTCTTATGTCTATTGAGGTCATTAGTCCCGTAGGCTTGGTGCATGTTTGTTTCCTCGGAAAGTGGTGGTGATCTTCCCCGCCGGAGGCGAGATCCGGTGCCGACCTACCGTCGGCTAGCAGGGTTTCCCTAACCAGAACTCTCCCACCAGCGGGGCACAACGGAAACAGTCATTATCAACCCAAACTGCCCAAGCCGAAATCCGATTCCAGGTTAATGCTGGTGTAACAAATGGGCAATGGACCACGCTTGATCTCTCCTTCCTCATTCATGTCCCATCCTCTCTCTTACTCACTATCTCTCTTACTCTCTTACTTACTAACAGACTATCATCTACATGCACTACACTACCACACATGTCGGGAGACCAGTCGTAGGCTACAGTTTGTCCCAGATAGGCAGGGTCACCGCTGGAGGAGATACCGGGAGAGAGAAAACCCCGAGAGGGGGAAGGAACACCGCCACCTCTCACGATTTATCATGCACCATCTTAAATAAATAATTTCCATAACAGTCGCCGCACCCGGTGTAGCGTCATGGACTTCACTCTCTGCTCCGAGAGACAAGTCGCAAGGTATGGGGATGAGGGAGCCAAAAATAGGCTTCCAAACAAAGGCCAACCCTTCAGGGAAAGTCCAAAAGGGGAGAGGGCTTGTAGGTGCCGGGTGCAACTTGCAACGGCGGAAGCAGACGCCTCAAGACGAGTGCGTGGGGGGAATGATGACGCGGAAGTCATGTGACTCGAGGATATAAAAGGACTGTGGCAGAAGCCCTGGGTTGGGTAACGTTTCTGGTTTCCTCGCGGCTAAACACCGCAAAACTTGTCCGGCCAAGTCTGGCGCGGAAGTGCTGCAGGCACGTGTGGGTGTTCGAGTCGCGAACACTGTGAAGTATGCTCGATACTTCGGGGCAGAGTGTCTGCCGAGGCACACCAGGTGCCAAGTTGCAAATCGGCCGAGTTGGCTGAACGCATGCGCGGCCGCAAGGCGCGTGTTCGGAGAAGGGGGCTGCGGCAGGTAGCCGACAAACACCTTAGAGTGAGGTCTGTAAACAGTGTACATAAATTAATGTAAATAAATTGTATATACCTCACTCGTGTCTGTTTCCTTGTGGAGTAGATCCCTACCCACGACGTTACAGACGAGGTAGTTTTTAATGGTGGCAGCGGTTAAAGAAAACCCACGGGGTAGCGCACACCATTAGTTTTTAATGGTGGCAGCGGTTAAAGAAAACCCACGGGGGAGCGCACACCATTAGTTTTTAATGGTGGCAGCGGTTAAAGAAAACCCACGGGGGAGCGCACACCATTAGTTTTTAATGGTGGCAGCGGTTAAAGAAAACCCACGGGGGTATGTGCGCCATTTAATAGTAATGGTAGCAGCAGCTTAACGGAACATGCACCAAAGTCTATGGGGCAGTTCACAAGATACGGGCACCACAGTTCAATAGTGGTAACAGTTTCGGCCTAGTGCAACGAACTGGTTCCGGCAGTGCACGAGAGTGCGTAGCTGGCGTGTGTGGGTGAAATCAACGGGAAGTGTGCATCCTAGGAAGTCCGAGAACGTAGGGGGCTGTAAGACTGTGCGAGCTACACGAGGTAGTTTTTAATTGAATCGCAAGTCAAACTTGGGGGGCGGAAGGCGCCGACGTCAAGAAGAAGGCATCCCTCTGACAGGAAGGACGAATACCAGGCCATCCGACCGGAAGGAGTACACGAGGATCACCACTCACGTAAGTGTAGCCATCTGCAATTCGAGAACAGTTCAGGCATCATGGCGTATCTTGCGCAGTTTAGTAAGGAGTGCCTAACGCACGTTGCTAGAGAGCTAGGGGAAACGGCAAACGACGATGACAGAATAGTAAAGTTGCGAAACATTATAGTTAATAGCAGCCAATACGAGGAAGAATTCGTTAAGGCTTTATGTCAGACTACGAAAGAGCGAGAACGAGAACGTGAACAGTTAAAGTTAGAACGAGAGCGAGAAAGACTAGATCGCGAGTTCGAGTTAGAGAAGCTCCGGATAGCGAATCAGACGCCGACAGGAAGCGTAAGTTCAGGGAACGAGGCGAAAACGCAAACACATGTACGGTTGAATCACGTTATGGACCGATTCAAAGGCGATAGCGATGACATCACTACATACTTAAGCGTGTTCGAGAGCCAAGCGGAGTTGTTAGGAGTGCCGGAGGAAGATTGGGTTGCCAATCTTATGGGGCTACTTCCTCATCAAATCAATTCATGGCTTACGTTAGAAGACGGGAAAACAATGACCGAATATGCCGACATTAAATCTAAATTGTTAGAAATGTATAAATTTAATGCAGAAAAGTTTCGGCAGTTATTCGTGAGGCACATGAAGTCCACAAACACCACGTGGAATGTGTATGCCCGCGAATTACATAATTATTGTAAGGAATGGGTTGCGGGACTTAGCATATCAACTTTCGAGGGATTGCTCAACTTAATCGTGACGGATCAAATGAAACGGCGAGTTCCAGCTGAAATAAAGGAACACTTCATTGACGAGTGGGGAAACTTCGCAATTCCACTTGAATTCGCGAAGAAATTAGATAATTACGAGAACAATAGGTCGGGATGGAAACGTAGTTTCTCAAAACCGTTCCAGAGAAGGGACGGAGGGCCTGAAGTTCAAGCCAGCGCGGAAAAACCGAAGCAGGTATCGGGCGCCGGGAAACCTTTGCACAAAAGCCGTGACGTCAGGGAAGATTTTGAAAAACCCAGCGTGAGGAAATGCTTTAGCTGCGGGTCACCCCAGCATATCGCGCGGGACTGCCTGACAAAGCGCGGCGCGGAGAAAGGCGAAAAGGTTGGCCACATGGCGGAAGAGACAGCGGCGGAGCTGTTCCAACCATTTACGTCCCACGCACTCATAAATGAGAAGCCCGGTATTATTCTGCGTGATAGTGGAGCGTCGTTTGATGTTGTAAACGAACGGTTTATAGAAGATTCTGATTTAACAGGGGAAAGTGTATGGGTGTTTCAACCCTTAGATTCAAAACCGAGGAATCTACCAGTAGCACAGATCCGACTGCAAGGGCCTTTCGGGAAGGTAACAACCAGAGCTGCAGTAGTGAATCGCGACTGTGATTTCGGTTACTATCTGCTTAGCAATCGTACGGCGCAATTACTCGAGGAAATTCGAGGTGGTTTCATTGAGCCGCAGATTGTGAGCGCAGTTGTAACGCGGTCGAAGGCAGCGGCGACGGGCACTGCCGAGCCGGAGATGAGGGCGGCAGAGACGGGGTCGAGCGCCGGATTAGCTCAAAATAGCGACGCGAAGGGAAAGCAGGTAGCCGACTCGCCGGTAACGGGAGACGCGGAGGCAGATGTCATCGGAGGCGACGAGGAAATCGCCGACGCCGACAATGTAAATTCTATGCAGATAGAGGCTCCTGTAGTAGAATTAATTCAGATCTCGACAGAGGAATTTATTAACGAACAAAGTAAGGACAGTACGCTCGCGGAAATCTATAAAAAATGCGAGAATGAAGTTCCCGAGACGGGAAAAGAACCGTACTTCCTACGTAACCGATTATTGCTGCGCACTCGATTTAGTAAAAAAGGCGAGCGGTACGACATGATTGTTGTTCCCGCTGTGTTTCGAGGCACGGTACTTAAAGTGTGTCACGAGACCGCGAATGCGCACTTAGGTACAACCAAAAGTAAGGATAGCTTAGCGAAGTATTTTTACTGGCCGAGATGTTTCCAGGAAATGGAAACGTACGTCAGGTCATGTGACGTATGCCAGAAGGTAGGCAGATCGGGAGACAGACAGAAAGCACCGTTAGTGATGGTACCACCTGTAGGGGAAATATTTTCACGAATAAATATCGATGCATGCGGACCGTTTCAGGAAAGCGAGTCGGGTAAGAAATTCATCCTTACTGCGATGTGCATGGCATCTAGATATCCAGAGGCGATTCCCATAACGGATTTACGATCGGCGACTGTAATCAACGCACTCTTAGAGCTATTTAGCCGAATAGGGTTCCCGAAGGAACTTCAGACAGATCAGGGCACCTGTTTCACGAGCGTTCTGACCGCGGAATTCGCGCAGAAGTTCGGAATTCGTTTGATTAGAAGTTCTCCTTATCACCCACAATCTAATGCGGTGGAAAGAATGCACCGAACAATGAACCGCTTATTGAAGGTTCTGTGCCTAGAAGCGGGTACGGAATGGGAGCTTCAATTACCTGCAATATTATTTGCCTTGCGCACTACCGTGCACGAAAGTTTAGGTTTTACTCCAGCAGAGTTAGTGTATGGGAATAATTTGCGTACTCCCATCACATTGTTATACGAGCACATTGCCGGAAGTGAGGAGAAGGAGCCCAGTTCAGTGGTAGAGTACGTATTCCGTCTCGTGAATAGACTTCGGAAATCGCGTGAACTAGCTCACACCAAACTTCTGAACGAGCAAGAACGTAGGAAGGTCTGGTACGACCGCAGAGCAGTAAACCGCACGTTTTGTGCTGGCGACAAGGTGCTGGTCTTAGCGCCAAATCGTACCCGAAAACTGGCGGTACAGTGGGTAGGGCCTGGCGAGATCAAGGAAAAAGTCTCTGACACAAACTACGTGGTATTATTGCCTGGGAAAA